>PPHD01002722.1:18519-34547 GCA_002909625.1 Bambusicola thoracicus
GTTGTTGTTGGTTGGCTGACTTTTTTTTTTTTTGTAAATGCCTTCCAGAATTTGTTGTGTTCTAATTTGATTTAAATCTTCAATATATCCATTTAAAATACTGTGGGTTATATTTTTTGTTTTGTATGGTTTTCTTTTTTTTTTTCCCTTCAGAGACCACCCCAAAATACTATGTATTCAGAATAAGTGAACTACAGCTGAAAAGCTTATAACTTCATAAAATATTTTAAGAAATATGATTTTATGATAAATTAGTCATGACTCATGGAACACTGGATGCTTAGTTGTGAGAATGAAGGCTCAAAGAGGCATAGACGTAAAGAATAAAGACACCGTCAGGTGTCCAATGATTTTCTCAGAGTACTGGCTAAGTTTCCCTTAGTCATCATTCATCTAATTTATTCGGAGGTCTGTGATTTAAAGTTAATTAGGACTCAGCAGATTCTAATTCTCATTTTTAAGCACATTTTGGGTGATGGTTCTAGGACGACCCTCCTTAGAAAGGAGTTGCTAATACACAGTTCCAAGGTTAACAGTCAACTCAAACACTGAACACACTCCTACCTCATTTGTAGTTCACTTCTTCAGAAGTAGCTGATGGTTAAAGAAGTATATGTATTAAAGTTTTAAAGTAACTATTTCAAATCAAACAGAACTGCTCACATCTGTAAAAACAAAACTCAGCATCCCAATAGTTATTTTCTATTTTATTCTTCCTTGTTATCTTTTGACTTTGGATGGAAAATCCTTTAATATGTCCATACTTTCATTCTAGAAGCTTATTGAGATCAACAAGAATGCTGTGTAAGACTTTTAGATCCTCAGTTTTTGATGCTTGGTTTCCAGAATAGAATCCAAACCCAGTTCAGCTTTTGTCAATGCATGGAAAAAAGACTCACAGTGACTATTTCTATGAAGAGAACACAGAGCTGCTTAATCCCAAGGATGTCTTTTTAAATCTTTCCTTTGGGAACTTAAGTATGGTGGATTCAGTGTCCTCTCCACTCTGAAGTTCTTATTGTTAAATAAAGTTTGCTGAGTAGGCCATTCCTGTTTTTTCTCATCTAGTAAGGAATGGAAAATTCAGAGAGTAACAAAAGGGAAGAAAAAAAAAAAAGAAAAATCTTAATTAGGATTCTTCACTTCAGAATTTTTTCTTCCCTGGTGAGAGCAATTGTGTTCTGGTTCTGGCTGACTGACTTTAATAAACGTTTAGAGACTGCTGTCTTCCAGTCTATCCTGTAGTCACTGTATAAGCAGCATACAGAAACAGCACAGGAGAGAAATCGTGCTGCAGATGCTTATTAAATCAATCTGGAGTTTATAAATTACATACAAGCTCCCCAGATTATCACAGCTCAGGAAACAGTATTAACCAGAGTGTCATGATATATCATGATACTTCACTCCTTCCCAGTACTTTGTATTCAAAATACTCTGAGTATTTTGTAAAGTATACACGAGGATTACTAGAAGTTCAACCTAAAATAACAGTGCCTCACTAGGATGATTTTAAAAGCATTTTTTTTTCTCTTTATCAAAAAATAAAAATAAGCAGAAAGTACTGTAATAATAGCATCAGCCAAGAAGAGCATTCTCAGAAAAAAATTCTCAAAAAAAAACAACAAACTGTAATGCTAAGAACATGAAAACTACACTTCATCCCTTGACTTCAGCTTCATTCTTGGCACAGCAGAGTTGTAACTAGCTGAGTGATTTGCACATTTCTCATTCACTTGGTATCTTTGTTCTCTAAAGAGTGGCAGGTGAGAGAAGCATGCTGAGACAAGGTACTGGCAATACCTGTCATATTTATTTTGTGCAAAGCATTTGCATTTATGAACTTTACTAATGAAGTAATAGTGGAGACAGTTAGATTTATTTAATAAGATGTATTTAAGATTGAAGATCTGCATTGATACATTGTTTGTGTTGGCCAAAACTTTTCAACCAGCCTTATTACTGCTACAAAAGGAGTCTTACTGTTGAGACTGCCCATGGCTAACTTTCCTTACTTTGTAGGATTTATTTTATTTGTGTCTTTTAGACTCCAAAGCTGGAATCTTCCAGAGTTTATATAAAAAAAAAATGCTATACAATAATAGCTACCATTATTACTGCAGAGAGTTCACATTTTTTTTCTTACAGAAACTGCCATAGTTCTTTTTAAGCATCTGAAGGCAGAAACTATTTTTATTTAGAAAGGCGACTTAATGGAGTCATGCCCTTCATGGACTCTGTGCTTGTCTTCTGGGATTGATTTGCTATTTTGAAACAAAAATGGTTATTGTGGGCAGTAGCTGCAAGGTACAATATACCACAACTTGCATTTTTATCAGCTGGTTGTCTTATGCATCCCACAGTCCAGTTTTTTCCCTATTTTCTCATAATAGAAGTTTAAGCAGTTAAAACATTTTATGGCAGTAGCTGAGCTCATAAACTGCCTGTTGAATAGGCTGGTAATAGCCTTCATCTTAGACAGGGAAATTAATGCACCAAGGTCAAATGATGTGAATAAGGATACAAAGAAAAATCAGAATAGATGGAATGTAAGGATTTCTTGATCTTATTTCTCTTCTTTGTTGAATAGATAATCTCTTTGTCTCAACTTCTTGATGCAGGAGAAGGCTGCATTATGGAACTGTACTGACTATTTTAATAGCTGTATTCCAAAGCTATTAACTAACTGACAGCTCTATATTGGATACAAGTCTCTAGTTACCATTTGGACAGGATAATGTTTTCTGCGAGGCAGTCATTCAGCAAGTAAGGAAAGTATTCATTGGATTCATGTGCATAACTATTTAAGTACTTGAATAACAGTGGCTTGTTGATTGGGATTCAAAAGATAAATCCTAAGGTTTTAATGATGTGAACATATGATACAGTTAAAATCACCGAAGAGAACAAATACTCAAAAGGTTACCCTAAGTTTGGCCTTATTATAGTATTCTGAGACTTTCTCATTACTCACCGCTGTGACTTTGTGTGAGGAGCAATGTATTGAAATAAGCAAAACTTAAGTACCTTAATTTTAATACAATTTTAATGTATTTTTATTATTACTGAACTCAACTCAATAATCCTACAGCAAAGCATGCTTACCTACTCTTCAAAAAGTAAACCAAAGAAATAGATGAGTCAATAACTTCTGCTTTACCAGTAGAATTGCCCATAACCAAAGTTTTTGAAAATTTTGGATGAGGAATCAAGCACAATACATAATTACATGTTACCGCAGCACTTCAGTAGATCTAGTTAAACTAGGCACCAGAAATCCCTAGCCAGCCATGTTCCTTTATTTTATTCCCTCTGCCCATACATTTTTTGGTCTTTCTACTGTTGCTATCATTTTGTATCATAGAATCTTGTAGTAAATAAAAATTAAACTTTTAAAGGAAATCGTTCCATCTGATCCTTTTCCTGCAAGGCATTTCGAAAAACTGTTTTAAAACCAGTATAGTTTGGAAGAGGTTGGAAGGAATATTTTTGTTCTTCTGTATAAGCAGGAGTATGTGTTTTGTCAATTATAGATGAAATTTCACTAGGCACTTCAGATTTTTAAAACAAATCCTAATGGTTCTAAAGGTTTCCACTCATAATCTAGAATGTATGGTTAAACAGATTGTGCCTGGTAGTCAAGTTATTGCATTCTTTTCAACAGATACATGCTAATTTTTCTTTATTATTTTTCCATGTAATCATAGTAGTAGTCAAAATTTGGAATCTGATTTGCTGTAACTGATTGTATTAGATTTGTGAGGAGTTTAAAACTGGAGCATGTAGTCTGATATCAGTAAATGTTAGATGAAGCTCCACCTAAAACTTCCATGTATCATCAGGAGGTCAGCAAATACTAAAGCTCTTTATACAGGCCTCATTGATTCAACATGTGTTCTTTACTAGCTGCTATTCAAGCTCATCCTGCTGTGCTGATGAATTACGAAACCACAGGAGTTATGGTTATCCTAATTTTCCTCTCCTAGAAATTTAATTTCCTGCCAATGACTATGTGCTGATACACCCACTGTTTTTCCAAAGCTGGGAATAACAGCCAACTGCTCTTAATATATTAATTAATGACCATAATTTTCAACATTCAGGAACTGCATCTTGTTCTTCATTATATTCACACGTGTAATTTTTACTGAAGAAATGTCAGTCCAACAAATTCAGCAAATTAAAACTGCTGTTAGTGCTGATATTCTTGTAGTCCTGGAATCTAATTTAACTGAGTGAAGACAGTAAGACAGTGCATCGGAGATTCATCAATGTACAACATAATATAAACACATTTTTTTTCCTCAGTTCTGCTAAATGAACTCTAAAAAGTGAAATAAGTATATCAAACAATGACTTCAATGGAGAGGATAATATGTTTTTAAATTACATTAAATATATTGATATTTCCTTTTCTATCTACAAATTAATTATGTCTTTTTCCCCTAGGGTCAAAAATTAGACACCAAACATTGCTTCTTTCCAAATGCATTTAGAAGTGGATGGAAAATAATCTTATGTGTTTTGTCTTTCAGCTATTTTTTACAAGTCTTAGGTGATTATGGATACCATCCGTTACAAACACATACTTTCCATTACTTTAAATAGTACTTTTCTTTCATTTTTTGTTTCTTGAAAACTATTGATGCCATTTCCTTGTGTCTGTGCAAAGCAAAGCAAAGCAGAAAAGGCTGTCAAAATGTGGCCAGTTGGCAGTGAGATTAAAGCGAATATTTGATTTTTGTAATATTTAGTATGTACACCACTAAGTTTTGTCCAAAATTTAAGGCAGCAAACACAAGGGATTTCTTTTAGAGACCTACATAAGACCTACAAATGCTGGTGTTTGATATGATCCTTCTGGTAGGATTCTTTAACAGGAGCTGAACATCTGCCCTTTTTATCGAAGTTCTTTGGAGCTGTGGGTGGCAAGAGACAGTTTAAAATTAAGCAGTTATCTTTTATTCTACACCTATTTTTTCTCAGACTTTGAGCTACTCTGCTTATAAGAGGAATACTGGAAAAGTAAATTAAAAATATTTTTAAGACATTCGGACGTAAGAAAGAATCATATAAAGTCCTTCCTCTTTTAATTAGAAGTCTTAACTGTAAGTACACTTCTATGATAAATGCAGGGACTGAACACTGATGGCATCTTTATGTTTGGATATTGTGTAAGTTTTTATAAAGACTGACCCAATTGGGCACTGGCCAAGAATCTGATGATTTAAATATCTCAAAAACACTTTTTTTTTTTTTTTTTTTTAATGAAATAGGACTCTGATGAAGTCACTATAATTTTGTACCTCTACATGCTGCTAGTTTGCATAGATTTAAGACAAAGCTGTTTTAAGTATATCTCCAATATATATATATATTTCTGTTTAAATTCCTATTCTTCAGAGAATAGGTATTCTCATTCTGAATTCTTTCCAAGTGAGAACTTTTAAGTAGTAGAGTGTGCTCTTTAACACAATACATGTTTATTCTTTAGAGATGAAGATTGAAATTTGTTCCTTGTTTTATCAGAACACATTTTTCCATTCAATGGGAAATAGAATGTGGCTAAACCATTATGTTCAGCTTGCAAAGTGTACTCATCAATATCTCTACTAGCAACATAATCTGAAAAGTAATTCAGTTATTGGCACATTTAACACTCCCTGTTTTATGCATCACTCTGTCAAGCATGATTGGAATCAAATAAGTCAAACAGTCAAATTTACTAATTCTAACAACCAATAGCCTCTGGTTATGCAGTTATCTGAACAGTGCCCTTACCAAGCCCACTGCAATGTGGATCAATGCAATTATCATCCACCAACATATGGCAAGGAGTTATGAGTATTTTCACATGAACTAAATTGAATGGGACACAAATCATTGACTTATGTCAAGGAAACCAGAGACAGCACCTGAAATATAGCAAATTTCAGAAGAGGCTGACAGGCAGCAAGTGAGGAAAACAGAACTGTGTGTTGTTGATACTGTTCTGGACAAAAATCACTCAAGCACAGTGGAGCTTAATATTTGTTCTGTCACCCAGAGCAAGTTAAGTAGCGCTATGCGATCTGCTTCATGTATGTCTGTTTTGTTTATGTAAGTGTTTTCTAGCTCATTTTCGTATTCTTTCCAGAGGGTAAATGCCCTTATTCTATTTAACAAGTAAGTTTGGTTAAATATAATCAGGAATGATATAACTGCTACTGGCAATTTATATGAAAAAATAACAAGAGTTTCAATCGTCAAAATGCTTTCCACACTCTTGCCAGCCTCAGCAATGTAGATAACAGTTTAAGAAGATTGGAAATGCTACTTCTTTTCTTTTTCAAATATTGACTATCATCTTAAGAAAATGAAGTAACAGTGACTTAAAATTTCCAGTGTTGAAATTAAATTATTTCAGCTCATTAAGCCACATTTGTGGATGGCAAGCAAGTGTGATTCAACGGATTTGGTTCAGCCTATTTTTTATATAAAAGTACAGTTGCCTCAGCTAACTTCACATAGAATCACAACTTCATGACCTTTTGGTGCCTAACTGGAAACTAATCTCCTTACACCTCCAATGAAATTCATAGAGAGAGATGGGTTTCTTCAGAGGACAATTCAGAGTGAGAATTTAACTTTGAATTGGACCCTTCCAGAGAACATCCTACTACTGGTTTTGATTCAATAGTGTGTGACTGGCTTTCTAACTTAATCACTTTAGTTAGGGCATTTTCCTGGTGAGTGGTAGTTGTGCTTATTATAAATAGTATATTTTGATCTGATTTCATTTTCATCATAATTTTTGGAAATATTAATTGAATAGGCTAGGAATGTGCAAAAGTTAAATTCCCTCAAGAAAAATATGGAACAAAGCCAAAGAGATATATACTTCAATGCTATGTTAAATGTATGTGTCACCTTGTCTAAGCAAATCTTTTAAATAGTTTTGTGAGTTTCCTTGAGTGTTATAGATTTATTCAAGTACAGTTTCCAAATTTTGTATGCTTTATTTATTTCTATAGGTCTTCATTTCAATAGCTAGTTTAATATTGCAAGCCATTTTCCCTTTTGAGAGAAGTACACATAGAAAGAAATTTCAGCTTGACACAGGATTTAAATAAACTTAATCCAAGTTTTGAGCATTAGGAATCAGCTTACTGGGAGAGGTAGACAGAAAAACTCCTAGTAAAAGTCAGTGGTTAATTTCTTAACCCCCGATTGCTTTCTACCAATCCAATTCTGTAAGAAAAAATGTAAAACAACAACAAAAACAACAAAAAGCAGCTGCCTAAAGATTCACTTCAGAGCTTTTTGAGTTTTCTGCCTTTTGCTTCCTTTGCAGTTGACAAAACCTCCTTACTGTTTCAATTACCCCAGGCTAGGGCACTCTCTTTCCATAGGCCATTTCCTTCTAAATGCCTTTTGGCTTTTATTCAAGTCTCCATCCATCATGGCCTCGTTCTGAGAAACTTTAAGGAAAGTAGCTCTGATGAAAACTCTGGAGAAACAAGACAGCTTTCAGGCCTGCATATACTGGCTGGAAAAAAGGACAAATGGAGTAAGAGACTTTTGAGAGCATACAATGACTTTATATTCAGTAGGAAGCTACAAATACTCAACGGCCACTCTCATCTGGTCTGTCCTTCAACTGAGAGCAAAAAGGTGGCTCAAAATCACTTTTGCACTTTCATTTTTGATATTTTTCAGAAGCCATTGAGGCCTCCAGTAATAAAACATCCTGAAAGACTGCAGCCTCTGACTCAAACTTCTAACTAGCCAGAGCAGTGTGTTCTCACCATGCTCCTGTTAAGTATTCTGGGGAATCAAGTTGGTGTACTGTTTATCTGGCAGTTCTCATCTAGCCTGATGAATTTTTTACAGAGGCCATACTGATGTGTCTTCATAGACCATATAATATAAACTCTGCTCCGAAGGTACTGCTTCCTACTGTATTATATTGGCTCACAGTATCAGAGGCAGATATTGGTGAAGGTTGAACCTATCCAGCAATATTCCATTACATTTTGTTGCCATGTGACAGATGGCAGCAGAGGGGCAGTCTAACCAAAATAAATTGGAGGAATTACTTTCAGAACAATTTATTTGAATTCTCCAGTGAAATGAAGATTTTATTAGCAAAAAATTTGAGAAGTAAATACCTGCAGGACTTAATAGTCCATTAATTTCAGTTTCGCCTCTCATTCTTGCACCTGGATTTGTATTTGCCATTTTCAGTTGCATTTTCTTCCTAAATGTGTTTGAGGAAACCTGCAGCACAAAAAGAAAGGTAGTAAATTTCAGAGTACTTTTACACTAAGGAAACCCCTGGCTGGAGATTCCATATAAGGACTCCCTTATTACACCTTTTCTACTCTCTTCTTCATCTGAAGAATAACAAACACAGAGAAGAGAAACTGACTTTTAAATTGTATGGCTTATGTAAATAGTTTTTTTTACACTGAGTAAAGGAGGAGAAAGATTTGTGCAAACTCAATATCATCATGGATACTTTATTATCCTATAGTTTTGGTATGATCTTTTTGGATGAGCATGCCCACAAAGATGTCTTGATGTCTGATACAAAGCTTTGAAGAGAAATACAATCAAAACTATCATATTTGCATTAAAGGACTTCCAGCTTAGTTTTGTTTTTCCAGTTTCATGAAAGTGTTTGTCATTACCATATGAACATATTTGCCTGATTAGTAAGGTGACTGTAATTTTATGTAAAATTTGGATTCATTGGAAAGATCAATGCACCATAAATCTCACAGTAACAACATAGCAAACTAACAACAATTCTGCCCTGTCTTAAATGGCAAAAAGTTACAATGACTGCTAAAGTGTCTGATTTCAAGGCTATGTGAAGGTACTGTAAGGACAGCAGGAGGAAAAAATTGGTCCAGAAAGCGTTCAGATAAAACCAAGTCTTATCTTTTCAGTTGCACAGAGAAAAACAATTTAACAATTGTGAAGCTTCTCTCGCCTCACGAATCTTGCAGCCTGCTCACTCAAATCCTGCCCTCAGATGCTGTTCTGCTCTCCATTTATTCTCTCTAGTACCACTTAAAAACAGGTGAACATGGACCAGGAAGCAACATGAACTGAGAACACAAACCTTTTCTAGAAACTGCAGCTAAAAAAGAGAAGAGGGAAGGGAGTTGGGGAACTCAAGTGCTGAAATGCTCTTGCCGCTTTTTATTCCACTCACACATAGCTGTATCCTGCACAGATTGGAACAGAAAACAGATTAATGGACAGATCCTATCCTAGTGATTTTCTTTTTCCTAGTCTAGCTCACAACTGTCAAAACATCCTTTTTTTTTCTTTTTCTTTTTCTTCTTTTTTCCTCCCTTAATGTTTTCATCTTTAGTTTTATTTAGTTTTTGCAGAATATTGGCTCGTTACTTAAATTGAACTCATTTTTTTTTCTATAAAAATCACAAATTCCAATCTGTTTAATCTCTATTACTTTATTAATCAAATCAAAATTTTGAAGATTTAAGTTAAAAATTGAAATCAAATATTATTTGCAGACATAAGCAAGTAGCTACAGCAAAACTAAGCAAATGTGCATGTAATGTAAAGTAAGTCCTGCAGCTATGAAGCTATATATGGGATTTCATTCTTGGAGGAGCTTGAGTCTGGATAGCCACCAAACTGGACAGGTTGTATTGATTTTATGACATTCAGTCTACTAAGGGTTGCTTTATTTTCATCAACAATAGTATCAGTTATCCTAATTTCTGGAAGCAACGCAAATGTTTACTCCAAAAGGTATAAACATATATAATGTTTACTGTTTACTTAGTGTAAACCACAAAGAGTTAGTAAATACATTTTGTTCCATACTTTGTTATCTGTATAAAGCTACACTGTACAAGGCACTCATCTAGGTCAAAGAGAGAGGGACAATGTGAGATAATTAAAAGAGTTGTAAACACAAGTTATTACTTAATAGGCTCATGTAATTTCCAAGGGTGGGGGTGGAACAAAATGGTGTTATCAGTGGTAAATAGAATAAGTAAAAGAAAGGTGGTGGGTTTTTATTTTGTTTGTTTGTTTGTTTTTAATTAAAAAAAAATTAGATCTGGGGTTAAAGATAATATTTTAAATAACTTGTGCAAAGAATAACAGTTATGACAGGATTTGAAATAAAGATTGTTTCTAGTCCTTATGAAAAAAAGGTTAGCAGCTATAAATGGGGAGGATGAGAGGAGACATTTACTAAAGTGCACCATGTGTAATCATCAAGCCTAAATTACTTAAATCCTGGAGTCATAGAACTCTGTGTAGTCCCAGACCACAAATAATTGTATCAGTAACTAATAATAAATATTAGTAACAAGAAAACAAAAGTTGCACCTAAAAATTGAGGTTGTAAAATTCCAGTATGGGATAAAGTGAAAATCATAATCTGGAAATAACAATGTATCAAGATTAATATTTATTCCAGGTAAGAAATGATTGAGTTGGAACTTTAAATAAGACTGGTTATTGCAGTACTGATTCTTACATTACTTGTCTGTTTTGGTGGTAGATATCCTTTGAAGCCTTCCTCTCTGTATTTGTTTGATCTGACAGAATTGCAGACCTGTTAAAAACTGTCAAAGAGAGTCAGTATCATAATGTCGGTATTTATCCAGCTACATTTTGATTAAAAGTTCTCATTATATTCATGAACAAGGTATATTGCAGAATAACTTTAAAATTGACTCCCTCAGAAAAGGTGAATTCAAGTTGCTAGTGGGAAAAATAAGGTACTGGGTTGTTACTGAGTAATTAATTTTTACTGGAGACATATACTCCAATTGGTGGAGTTATGTACAGAATTTTCAGTGAAGTTTTCAAATGATACAACATTTGTGAGATAGAAAATGATGAGAAGGATGAGATACTGATGCAGAGCAATCTATAATTCCCACTGATGACCTAACTGCTCAGTAGTAGCCATGCAAGTGGAGCATATTCCATGCATGAGCCCATCCTCCCTCAGGGCAGAAGTTAGAATTGTATTATCTCTTCCTCCCTTCCTCCAGTGCATCTGGTCTTAAGAATGACCTGGAGCATTTAATTAAGTGGCCACAATTGAATACCGAAATGCATAGTGATATGCATTTCAAAATGAAGACCACACACTGTGCTTACAAAGTTAGAGCTCCTATGTTGAAATACAGTCAGTTAAAAAGAGTTTTAATGGGTAGTAGTCACACTATTTAAATTCATTTCAGAGTTGATTCAAGAAATGCACACCAAAAATGAACAAGCTAAAGAAAGAGAGAACCTCGGTAATTAAAAGATTCTGCATTTTTTTTGCCTAGCTGTTCTAAGAGTATCACGGTTCAAAAGGAATATCAAACTAATCAAGTGGGAATAAAGAAAATTCAGGAAACATATCCAGAATTTGGAAAATCAAGCCCTTTGTCATAAAGAGTTGTCTTATGAAAGATGAAGTTGGAAGAAGACTTTCTCTTCACAAGTGCTTATATCTGGTTGCATTCAGAAAGTGTGATGCATGAAAGTTCTTTCTATTCAAAGACCAGTAACACATTAGAGAAATATATTGCTTAAATGGGATTATGGTTTCATAGTAGTCTGACAGATGATGCAGAAATGCAACTTATCATTCAGAATTTTTGATGTAGTAGAACAGCTTTGTAATACATGTAGTATCTAATTCAACTTATTGGAAGAAATCTTCAGCCTATGTGCACTGAGGGATCACACTATATCTTTCAGGTGATGTACTGCACGTTTCTGGGGCATTTAGCGATATTCTTTTTACTCTAAATACTCTCATAAAACTTAGCTTGAGATAACCGTAGCATGTATCAGTCTTGCGCTTCAGAGTTTAATTAGTCATTGACTAATCAGAAATTAATACTGGTTTAGCCTTCTGCAGGTTCATTGCTTTGCCATGAATTGCTGGATCTCCCTTCTGAAGCACTGTTCTGGGGTTGGGTTTGTTTTTGGTTGGTTGGTTTTTGTTTTCCAGATGAAGATAAGATGATAAATGTGGGTTCTGAAGGGTATTAGAATTATTGTTCAGCTTGGATCAGAGTAGAGCAAGCCTTTCTTCAGCATTCTCTTTGGTAAGATATATGAATTCCGTTCATTAAACTCTGCAACACAAGGCTCATTTTGCAGTTTGGGAATTACTCTTCTTCATTATGTGATAGGGCACACCAGCTGGATCATCTGAGTATCTGAACAGGTTTCCTGCCACTGAGGAGGTTTTGATTATCAATTGTCTAGTAGACTTTTTTTCTGTTCCGTCAGCATGTTTTGGAAGGCTCTTTTTTTAGGACTGAGAATTTTTTTAATAATCAGACTAGATGTTTGTTAGAAGGAAATCAAATGACAAAGAATGACACAGAATGTACAGGTGGTTAACTTCCAAGGTCTAAAGGTCTCTCTGAGAACATTTAGCTAATAACTATGTTTCAGTTAGGTGCGCAGTCTACTTAACTCATGTGGAAGTGATCTGTAATCAGTGAATGTGCTCTCCAGAGGACAGTCCAGCCCACTTATTTTAGGAAGGAATTAATTATCTTCTAGTAATTGATGATGGAATAAATTGATATTGTAGAATTAGACTACACTCCTTACTTTAAGTTGACTAAAATTGGATGAACTGGATGCCAGCAACTTGATAAAAAAAGCCTAATAATATGTTTTTTCCAGCTGAAATTTCATTAACATTTGATTACAAACAAGAGACATATAGCCTAAATATCTTATTTGGACTATCTGGTTCGCTTTTCAAGAATTGCAGTTATTACAATTATATCATTATATTACCAATTGCCACATAATTTTGGCCATACAGACAATCATTACAGTAGCTGTAGATATTAAATATAAAAATAAAAATGGGTTTGGTGGGAAACATCATTACTCATAAATGTTTCCTTTATTATATATATTTTTCCTACAGATTGTATTTTTCTCTTGGAAAGAATAATGCTTAAGATCAAAACACTAATGACAAATGTAGAAAGCAATTGTACAATGTCTATATTCAGTCAAAAAAATTAGACTGTAGGACTGCAATCAAAATACAATTACACGTGCAGTCTTTTTTTTCTGAGGTGCATAGTTTTGAGTGATAAAATATGCTTTAATTCAAATCTTTTTGTTTTATTTTCTTTATAAATTTCAATTGCTGTAAGGAATACTAAAAGAAATAGCATATATGATTTATATGTAGTCTACTTTTTGGGCAGAATTATTTTGTCCCAGTAATTGAAGCATAAACCCTTCAGCATTCACTGCTATCAGTTGGAAGACCTGACCCTCAAATTTGGTTAGTGAAGGCATGTACGTTTACCTATTTGGGGCTTTATCATAAGATATTTATGTTGTGGAAGCAAACCACCAATAATATGGACGTCCCGTGCCTGGACTGTGATTCTTGCAGTACTGGCTGGCTGAGAAATCAGAGTAGAGTCCAAGTAATTTTGTTGTTCTGTTACAGATTTCATTTGGAATTATTAGGCATAAAATTCCAAGTAGAATTACAGGAACAGCTATGGAAGTTTAATGTTCAGGTACTGCTCTCAGTGTGGTCAGTCACTTATAGAAATAAACCACATTTCAGAAGGAAAAGTTATCTAATAGCTGAGCAATAAAGTTTATCTTTTCCTGCAAAAAGCTGTGTGGTTTTGGGGGTGGAAGGAGGAAACTTTAACCACTTCCTATTTTTAACACAATTCCTAGTTAACTTATGCAATTAGATTTCTCATTTTAAAATGGATAATTTTGTCATCTTTATATTTTAAGGTACTAAAATAGTATTTCAATAAGCTGATCTAAGGATGTACATGAAAATCACTGTTGCTATATCACTTATAGTGATATACCATCTGTGAGCTGCCTGAACGTGATGTAAGATATCTCCTGCCAGAGAAGTTAACAATCATCACATTATCAGACAAATTTCTGTCTGTTCCAAAACATGATGGTATTGCTGCAGGTGCCTAATATTGTTTCATTAGCCTCTCTTCTGAATTTTTTTACTAAGCATTTACTGCCGAATTACCACTGGGATACAACAAACAAGGGGTAAACTGTGATTGTACAATATCACTCTGTCTGCTAACTGCTTGTTTTCAGAAATCATAGAGGTATAGGTTGAGTATTCACTTGAGCTTTCCCATCTTTTCAGCTCTCTCCCATCATCAGAGTTAAAATAGCTGTACTCCAACTCTAGGCTTGAACTTCCTGTTAAAAAAAAAAAAACATGTAAAAGTAACTGCTAGGAAGGAAGAACTAACTTAGTGGATGTCAGAGGTCCCTTGACAGTGCTAAACTTTAATGGAGAATGAGCTGCCTGTATTTTTCCATGCTGAGAGGGCTACCTATTTTGTCTGCTCAGACTGACAGGTCTGAAAATGAATGATTTTTCCTCAGTCATGATGGATACCTTTTCTAGACATATTGTAGCATAATGGACAAATAACTTCTCTTAAAGACTTGTCATATAATTTGAAGGGGAAAAAAAATTGTGCCCCAGAGACAGACATTTCTATCTATATCCTCTGGGAATAATGAGACCTTAGAACAGAGTCTAAGGCTAAGAGTTGGTTCAAAATACCGTGATGTGATGTGCCCTTATCTTCTTTTACAGATAAGACTGGCAGACTTTCTTGCACAGAAAATCAAAGAGCAGGCTGTAAAATCACAGGAAATACTAATAAAAAACCCTGCAAATGAAACTTCTTCTTTCTTTTGAAAAATATGTCTTCCACAAATTCTTTTTTTCCTCTGCTTTCTCCTTGACGACCAAAACTTACATAACCTGTAGTGACCATAGCTGAATCCCAACTGAATACTGAAAATCTAAACCTTCAAATTTAGTTTCCAATATTTGTGTCATCAGTAAGCCACCTTGAAAAGACAACCATTTGCTGAATAAGAATAAGAACAGAGTATTGGAGCTCAGTGAATCCCTTACACAACCAAGAATAACAGAGGGATACTGAGGACAAAGAGTGCTTTGCACAGTGCTTTGTTGATCTACCCCCTTCTCTCAAGCCTTTATAAGGTCCTTGGGCTTGTCTTGTAAGCAGCTGATAGAGATGTTCTGATCCTTAAAGTGTTTGTGAAGACAAGGTGGTGCACGGGCCACCCCTTTTCTTCCCCTACCTCCTATGGCCCTTCTGAGATCCATAGTGGGATGTTCACTCATATTGTAGTGACCCTACAGCCACAGGGCCATTCACTTATGCCTCATAAAGTATTATCTGTGTACTCTCTGGCCCTGACATACAAGCTGGAAGACAATTCCAGCTCAACTGAAAATGATGGGCTACGTACCTGTGAGAATTTTCCAGGTTTAGGAGGAGTCTGCCCCAGGCCACTGGGTGAGATCCGAGCAGGGACAAAAAAGCCATATACTATAAGACAAGGAGCTGAAGGGCCACACAGAGGAGCTTTGGATGTTGTTTGAACTGTTCCTGAAGAAAATCCTGGCACAAAGAGGACACGTGAGCAGTCAGGATAGGGTAGACCTGCAGATTGGAATAATTAGTAATGTCATGATTGTATTTGGGAAATGTGCTCACCTTAGGCCAGAGAACATCATTATAACTCTGTAAAATAGCAGTTCTCTTAATTTCCTTCAGCTATAAATGATTAGTCTCCTATTATTATCACAAGAGGTTGGCTGGTTGCTATAGAAGTTTCTGTGTTGGTATCAAATCTGTTTTTCCCTTCAGGTCAGAATGTCAATCAGTGCCAAAGAGAAAGAGGTGACTGACTGACTGATCAATGAATATTCATGGATCCTAACAGTAAAGGAGTTGCTGATGGGCTCTGAGGTACTGTTCTCCTCGTCTCTTACAAAAGAGTTGTTGCATGCTGAAAGTCCCACTGAGGAAGGATGGGACAGTTACCATTAGATGTGTTTAAAATGCTGCAGTCCTAAACACTTTGATGCTTTTCAAAGAGAATAGAGAAACTTGTTTCTGTAAATTGTTTAAAGAATGCTAAAAACAGAGTCAGAAAAGATGTCAAAGAGAAATTAAAAGAAAAAT
>PPHD01002723.1:0-34525 GCA_002909625.1 Bambusicola thoracicus
TGCTGGAAAGAAGAGGTATCTGACCCTTGTATGTCTGCCTTGAGGAATATGAAGCTTAATCATGTTGTGGAGCAGTGTTACTGGCCTTCAGTTGGAAATATTTTGAATTACATGGCTGGTATAACAGAGTGCTGGGCCAAAGATGAGATTCCAGGCTCAGGAAAGAATTCTCTAAAATTGAAAGGTTTTCAGTGTTTTTCTTTATGTATTTATTCATTTCTGCCTTCTTCCTACTCTTCACAAAGAATATCCCAAGTTATTCAGGAGCAGGAATTGATCTGAAAATTTGCAATCCTGATAAAAGCTGTTGGATCTTCATCAAACTGACATACTGGATGCTCAACACTGGATCTTTGTATGCATGCCTAGAACAGTAAGTAGTTCCTCTGGCACCATTCCCAGGCATAAGCTTTGTTTTTCCAAACTTTCATGAAAATGAGACTCTTGAGCTGATTCCTAAGGCCCTTGAGGAGCATGCTGACTCACTTCTCCCGGCTTAGTGTAGCTAATGGTGTTCATGTAAATTCTCTTCAGCAGTCCCAGCCAGAAGGATATGCTGGACGTATCAATTAAGAAAAGGTTAATCACTTTCCCATCTTTACCTTTACAGATAGCTGTAAGAGAATATAAGAAACTTTACCTCTGAATCAATGGCTGGAGCTGTGCTACTAAACAAGTGAATTATTTGTTTCTGAGCTCAAATGGCAGAAGCCAGTGTATATCCACCATATTCAACATTCAACTCTAATTTAGGGCCCCAGGTCCTGCACCAGGCCCTAAGGTATAAACAACTTTTGTCAGTAGCTTTTTCAGTCCAAGGAACCTTCAGCTATGTTTCAGGTTAGCAGAGTGATGTCTTGTTGAGTGGCACAAAAGACATTATAGGGGGGCATGCAGAGTGTTCCAAAGTGCCAAGGTACTGTTAGAGGACTGTACTCACTGAAGGGAGCCAAACCTAGTGCATACTTGTCCAGTGTAGATAGTGAGTATCCCATTCACTGATTCCTACTGGAGCACACTCTTCTGTGAACCATAGCCAGGAACCATCCAGCACAGAGACAGCTTACTTCAAACATGCTTGTGCTTAACAAAGGTGTTAGTAATTAAACTGTAGGGATGATCATTCCCCCAGCATTCAGCATGCTCCTAATTTACCTATCACCTGCCTTAGTGCTGCAGCATCTTCTTTTGATGGTAGCTGCTTTCTCAGATGTCTTTTATTGTGTGCCACAGCTCATTCTGGGTTACACACTGCACTGCTGCTAATCTTGGCTGCTGCATGCTCAGGAGAAGGGTGGTGTTTCCTTATGTGGAAATGAGAAGGCAAAGAGAGAAGGCAAGGTGCTAGGCTTGCTCCCTGCCATGGGGGCAGAGGTATGCCCCTAGAATCAACAACTTAAAGAAACATCCAAGCCCCAAAGTGTAAATACTGTCACTGTTAATAAGCATGAACCTGTGTAGACTTCTCTCTTGCCAAAATCTTTCTGTCTTACTCTGTCAACCGCTTGGGTTTATGTTCTATTATGCATGTTAGTCCTCTTGCTTTGCTTTTGTGCATTTTCTTTTCCCAGGAAGGGAAAAACACAGGAACAGAATCTCCTAGATTAATCTGAGTCATTACTCCAAGGTGTTCATACTGAACAATGTTGCATTATTCTGTCTGACAGATAAATGACACACCTGTGACACACAGACAGACAACCCTCTGATAACTTCCACATTGTCGCATTATTTATAACATCAGCAAATCACTATGAATTGCTAATACCTGGGTTACACAAAGCAGTCAAGTTCCACAATCGTTAATTTTCTTCTCCAGATTTGTACTGGGTGCTTTGTGCACCAGTCTTGGCAGAATTGATCACTTCTTCCATTTCCTCTTATAATTATTAACGTTAGAATATTGAAAAAATCCACTTTAAAATCCATTTCCATGCCTATGTTTCTTTCGTGTTTGTTCAAATCATTGCTTTGTTTTTCTAGAGCAGCAAGTGGGCATTGTTCAGTGTTCTGCTACCACATCAGCTTGTACACCACCGGGAGATGACCCTCTCTGGGATGCATTCTTGTGGGAAGCCCCTTCCTGCAACCACAACATTCAGTCTGGTGTCTTGTCATCACAGATTAGCTCCAGGTGGATATTTCTTTAAAAAAGAAACCTTTCAACAGGGCTCATTTACTGAATTGTTGATTGTTTTGAACACTGGAATTTCTCCACCATTTCATTCCAAAAAAGTCAGTTTAAATGTAATTTCTGATGGTCCAAGCACTGAAAAGGAAATTACGCATGAACAACATTTTATCTTTTCTCAACATAAAGTGTGCTGCTGTTGCACTTCTTGTCCTCTCCAGGCAAGGGTTTGTCTTCAGTGTCTGGGGAATTTTTTGTGAAGAATGTTTTTGGACTGACTGAGCACAGCCTTTGCTTCCTAAGTCCCAGGTTGCCTGTCATTTCCTGCTAACATAAGCCTCTGTACCTCCCTAAAGATTAAAATGCTATTCATGCAGTATGAGAAACTCTAAAGAAATAAAAACCATCTTAACAATGTTTACTGATAATAATTAGAATATCTCTATATTTTTTTTTCTGGAGTTGTATATTTTTATCAGAATGAGAATTTTTTTCCCTAGAAATAATTTTCTCAATTACAATAAAATCAGCAGCTACAGCAGCAGTAACAGTAAGAAGTCTTGAGAGTAAACAGTGCAGGATATTCCACAAACAGTATTCTTGTTTGTAGAGCTCCCTTTCACTTGATATCTTGGTGGCAAGGAAAAGAAAAACACCTGAGTAATTTTAAGTATACTGCTTTTTGCTTTTTTTTTTTTTTTTTTTTTTTTTTTACTGTTTGTCTCACATTTCCATGCTAAATTTTGTTGTACAATTACTAAACTCAAAACGATGTTTGAGCAGCTGTATGTCCATGCAAAACAGTTTCCGATGTCTGACATACTTGACTAAAAATGGTCCAAATTTAGAGTTACATAATCCAGAAAGTTAGTACAGTTTTGGCTACCTTGGTAAATCAAGAACGTGGCAGTAGTGACTCCTGTCTAATCTAATGAAAACTTGCAATTTTTAGAAGTAAACTCTGGCTATTATGTATACTACTCTTAAATTAATTGCCCAGCACTTATATCTTGTAGTTAGCAAAACCTTGTGAAAATCTTTGTCTGAGAGGCCCAATAAAGTGAGACAGTAAAAGACTAAACAATTGAATGAATGAAACTTACTGAAGTTAAGTAAGTGAACAGGAAAGTATGATGAGGAGAAGACATAAGCAAAAGTGTATAAAGTTTTGGCTTTGCCTGCACGTGTCATTCCTAAAACATTTCTCAGTGTAGTTTCATCAGCACTGTAGTTGTTTTGAGAAAATGTTTAAGTAAAAAAATCCAGAACACACAGAAATTTAACGCAAACTGCAAAGGAAGGAAGAGTGTTTGAGAACCTGAAAGACCTTAACGCCCGAAGGTTTCACAGGAAGCAATTAAGATTATTGATTTTGAAGCTACTGTACATAAAAAAAAACTACTTATGAGCTTGTAGTTTTCTGCTTTTCAGGAAAAATAAAAATTAAAGATTAAGACAGGCATTAAAGTCACTGTAGCAAGAAGATAGTGACTTCCAATCTTGATGAATTTTTGTAGAACAGATTACTTTGGTTTTAGATTTCTAGTTCATGCATATTGGACTACATTTTAGCTGGCATATTTCACAGTCAAACAATGATCTTGGCCTTTTAAGGGCTCAGAATTCCAATTGTTGAAAGATATAGGTGCAAATAACTACTGAAAGAAGTCAGTGTTGGCTGCAGAGGGTGGGTAGAGGCTCAAATGTGTAATGTCCAGAGGTCTGTTAATCATTCTGTTATTCTGTGATTCCGTGAACTGGAAGAAACCATGGCACTATATTTTTTCTGCTATTAATTCAGTGTTTTATGATCCATTTCCTAAAAAAACAGGCAGAAAACAAACAAAAAAACACTTTTGTGAAGAAGGCTACTTACTATATCAGTGCTATTACTGGCTACAAATCGCAATTTGTTGTGTAAACTCTATCTTTATTCTGTTTTCTTTATTGTTAATCTACTATTATCTTTTATTAAAAAAAAAAAACAAACAAAAATGCATTGCATAGATCTAAAATTCTTCCAAAATACTCTGGCATCTTCAGATGCTTCCATGCTTTTTCTTAAAATTTACCATATAATTGTTTAATTTTAACTGCTTACAGTTTTCTGATTGAAATTTTTTTATCACAAATGTTTTTGTATTTTTTTATAGACATAACTGATCGTGCATGTGGCTTGATTTCTGTTCTATGCTTTAGTAAGTAGACATCAAATGGGAAGGATATGATACATCTGAAGGAAGAGCCACCATGCAGGGAGACCGGAAAGTCTTCAAATAATGCAAATGCATCATATCTAAAAAAAGAATAATATGAAGTCCTGTCCCTGGGAAGGCATAATCCCAAGCATCAGTACTGGCTGGGGACTCAGTGCTCATGAAATAGGTCTGCTGGAAAAGACCTGAGGGGTTCCTGAAAGAGAGCAATCTGAACACAAATCAGCTATGTGACCTTGCAGCAATGAAAGCAAACTGCGTGTTCAGCTGTGTGTATCAGTTAGCCTATAGCCAGCAGATGAAGAAATGTGATTATTTAGGACGCACATGAAACAGAAGGTCCAGTTTTGTTTCTCCCTCAGTTTGAGAGAAAAATAGGACAGGGCGCAGCAGAGGGCCACCAAGATGCCTGGAGAATGAGATATATGGGGAAAGGCTGAGAACTGTGACTGTTCAGTGTAGAGAAGTGAGTGCTCAGGGTGACCTAACCACATTCTATTTAATACCTAAAAAGTAGCTACGGAGATGGAGAAGATAATTCCCTTTATGGATACACAGAACAAGAGGCAATAGGCACAAGTTTCTTCAGGAGAAATTCAGCCTGGAAACGTTAAATAAATTCTTCAAGGTGACAATGATTAAATTATTGAATAAGTTGCTCAGAGAAGTGAAGGAATCTTCTTCACTGGAATTATTCAATACTTGCCTTGACAGAGCCACAGACTGCTTAATGTAGAACCTTGCTTTTAATGAATGACCTGTCCAGGTGCTCTTCAGAGGTCAGAAACTGCTGTGGGCTGTTCTATGATAGTGGGGCTCAAAGTAAAGCTCAGGCATGAAAGAAGAGAGTTTGAAAATTTCTCTTGAGTTTGTATCTCCCAGAGGATGTATCAGATAATCAAGAGTAATGACTATTTAAAATGCTTGGAAACTTTTCCATTCTGTATTACACAGGCCTTCCCTGAGGCACCAGTCCTGAAGAAAATGATATTATGTTTATTGGCAGCACATTATAAATGTAATTTTCTCTTGTCACATTGACATAAAATAATTGCTTGCACATTCTCTGGTTACAAAAGGTTCAGTAGCATTCTTGCATGACTCATTTATTTGATTCTGTACTAATTCTTTGGCAATGACAACAGGGCCACACCCAGAGTTTGTACAGTATATAAAACATTTCTTTTCCATACAATGTGAGGTATACCAGGAGAATTTCCATAGTTGGACTGTCTTTATCACAATCACTGATCCAGCGTAACTTTCATGAGAGTTTGAGGCCTCAGTTATTTTGAATGTGGATCACTACTCGTCCAGTTTAATCAACTCTCTGTTAATAGTCTAGTGAGTAGTCAAGGAAAAATGTCCCCTTGTGTATCAAGCAAGACATGACACATCACATGTGAGTCCAAATAAAAAGCACAAACCAAGCCACATATCCAGTGATTTTGATTCTTTTTATGTATTCTGATGTCTACAGATTTGAAAATGTGCCTACAGTGTGAGAAATTAAGAGAATATGTAAGACAAATCTCAGTGACAGCTGGTGATATTAAACAATGTTTGTTAGTTTGGCTGTTTGTTAGTTTGTTAGTTTGTTGTTTGGCTGGGTAAGACTTTCATAAATCTATCACAGCATTGGTAAAAAAAATAATTCTATAAATATTTTCCAATTAGAAGTAAATCAAGAATTCATTTGAATCAAGCATTTTCAGAGAGGCAACTTAAGTTATTTTAGTAGAAATAATTAAAAAACCCAGCAGTCTGATTTGAAAAATCATATCCAAACCTCTTTTGATCATTTTGCAGGACTCTTTTCCTATCTTATCGAGGAGTAAATATTTTGGAAAGGAGCCTATGTTTTCCATGTCAAAATTGTCTCTTTTTTTTTGTTTGTTTTATAATTTTAGTTTTTCCTTTTACCAACAATTCTACTTCTCACCTCTTATTACAAATGAAAAAAGCAAAAAATAAGAAGGAAGAACAAAGAAAATCACAATCAATCTGAAACTCCTTAACCATTGGAAGCATTGAAACTCCCCTTTTTTTCCTTGCTTTTCTATTTGAAAGAACTTTTATATTTTAAAGAAACTCAATGACAAAAGAGAGAAGAAGAGATCTGTCCTGCTGAACACCTTTGTCAGCAACTGGACGTGCTTATAAAGGCTGCAGTTGATTCTGAAGGAGAGACAACTGGTATGTTCAAGGGCAGGGCTGCAACTCAGAAAGAGCAACACAGAGAAATCTACAAACCCAGCAAAGGGACATGGACAGAAGCCAAGTTCCATCCCCAGGAAGAAAGACCCCTTAGCAGCTTTGGGATTGGGGTTGAGAGGCTGGAGAGCAGGTCCATGAAAAAGACCCTGGAGTACTGCTGGCAGCAGTGTGCCCTCAAAGCAAGGGCAGCCAGTGGCATCCTCAGCTAGTTTAGCTATAGCACTGAGGTTGTGCAGTCTCTGTCCTTAGAGGTCTTTCAAGAAAAAAAACTCTAAGCAGCCTATTCTGATCTCATACCTAACCGTGCTTTGAACACAAGGCTAGACTATAGATGTCCTTAGTTCTCTTTCCATCTGAATCATCCTCTAATTTTGTGATCTGCAGAGAAAAGCAGCCATCTTAAAACATGGTAAATAGAGGAAGATAAGTGAGTTTAAAACATGAACATATTCCCTTGACTTACAAAAAGAAATATAGTTTCCTTTTGGCTGTAAATTTAAATATATGTACATACATGCTAATAAAAATAAAGCATATTTTTCCATTACAACATTGTGCTTTAAATGGAAACAGTTCCTGAAGAGAAAAATGAAGTTGCTGTTCAGTTCTAGTTATTAAACTAATGAAAAACCTATTCAACACTAGTATTGTAGTTAGACTAATCTTACACGATCGTGAATAATCTGGTACAGCATCAAACTTTCACACTTTGCTGCCTCTGCATGTTCTTGCTGTGCTCCTTTTCTTAAATCTGTGAGTGGCTTCCTTGAGGATTTATACTGCACTACATGGATTTACACCAAATTTAAATCTATACTTTTAAATCTTTTGCAAGCAGTTGTATTTGTAAACATCAGTGTTATGGTTTAAAGTGGCTAAACGCTATTAGAATTGTAACTAACCCCATCTTTTTAAAAATAAACACCACAGAGTGAAGATAAGTGTATTTCCTTTTCTTCTCTTGTTTTGTTTTGTTTTGCTTTGCTTTGTTTGTTTGCTTCTTTGAATGATATTATTCAGCCACCCAGTGGAAAATGATGACATTTCATAGCCAAATGAAAAACATAAAAAAAATCAAATGAAACAAAAGGTAAAGAAAACTGTTTCATTTAAACAATTCACTTGAGCTCATTCCACTGTAGAATGCATAAGTACTGGGAAATTAAACAGATGGCACTGAAATGATATCTTGATATCATCTTGATATCATCACACACACTTCTCACAACTTTTTGTAGATATTTCAAGATTTATCTACTTTTTTAACAGAGCGTGATTTTTATGGAAACTTCCATTACTGAGTCATTTACAAGCAAATTATTTCATTCTTACAAGAAAAACATTGTGCTCCTACGACAATTACCTGAATATGTGATATTGCTTTCAGTTTATGTGGCGATTTCACACAGGTTTCTATAGATATATGAGCTCTTTCTTCCTGTCTTTCGTGTGAAAATGCCTTCCAAGCATACCTCTATTTTTTGTCATTTGCAAACAAAACTCTCCTAAAATCACTACATACACTCAAAAGCTAGAGAAAATGGAATAAAAATGAATTTCCTAGTAGATTTCCTTAGATGAGTGATTTCATTTTGTTACAATTTGTCATAGAAAGTCTTAGCATAAGATTTCAGAGAATGATATAAAATAACACTGGATTTCATTTAGTAAGGGCCAATTTAGAGAGGAAAGATGCCCTGAGACTTCTTGTAAACTCGTATATTCTCCTACAAGCATAATAATTTATGCTTTCGCTCTCCAAAAATCTATAACAAAAAGATTGAAAGAAGTTATATAATCTTTTGTGACCACAGAATTCTAACTCCTATCTATCATTTGCATTATGGAGGAACTTAGACAAATGCATAAAACAAAATATTGGTATATTTTAAGACAACATGCTTGGAATTGTGTCTGTGCGTAAATATGTATCTTTGCCAAAATTTGATAGTTTATAACATTTACATTCACAAATCAATATCTCCCATGAAAATACCTGAAAAACCTTCAGATAAAATAGTAGGAAATTGTCCTTTAACTTCTAATACATATGTATTTTTCTTCATTATTTCTTGATACTCAGTGTTAGCATGAATAATGTGATCTAAAGTAATATTTGGTTGTGCCATTAAGATTATCTTGTTTAAATCTCCCTATTCTGTAGGTTTTCATCTGGCTATTAGTGATATCACAATTTCTGATAGTTTCAGGGAAAAATTGCTTATTTCACTTAGATTAAATCAGATTAGGATAAAATCAGTTTGTTGAGTTTGTAAAAAAATGCAATTAATCTAATTTGAAACTAGAATTTTCATTTCTTTGTCTGCATTTGGGACAGACATTTCCAGGACAGACAGGTCCACCACAGGAAGGACAAATGAAGATGCAGTTTGGAGTACCCAATGGGCCCTTACCACTGGGTTGCTTCTGGTAGGCTAACCATGTAAACCTGTTCATCTGTCCATATAACTTTCTCTCTGATCCTAACTTTAACTCTGTCATCACACAAAAATCACTTCTGAAAATCCTTGTGGTTATCTCCCTACTGAGAACTGAACAGTCAAGCAGATATTGCACTTGACTAGAAGACATATACTTTCAAAAAAACTTCATCAGGTCTTCAAAGTACAGTGTAATGACTCACCAGTTCCTTTCTAGCACATATCAAACACTATTTAAAGTTCATTTCAATGTACATTGCTAAACTGAGGGGCTTTCCATCAGTTTCTTAAAATAATGTTCTACTGTCTAAAAGGTCTTCCTGCTAGGAAGATTATTTTCTACATGTTTAGCTTAAATTTGTCACTGCATTTTACCCTTAAATCCCAGTTAAAATTCCTCCACCACCTAATATATTCCCAAAATATCACTGTATTTTTCCCCCTTGAAATTTCTGGGGATGTTAGAGGTATAATTTCAGAACTAACACATTTATCTAAAGGAATTTCTAGTTTAACTGCAATCAAGCCTGCAGGTGAACCAGTGGTTACCTTACTACAGTTTAAGATATATCTCATATTTGCTACAACAAGGAGACCATTTTTCTAGAGGTCTTTTCTATTTCATTCTAGAACTCCTCCCTCCTCCCTCCCCTCCCCCTTAATTTTATAGTAAAAGCCAGACCTAGTCAGATCTGAAAGCTAGAGTCTTTCACCTTTCTGACACTCTCCTCTTTCATTTCTCCTGTTCTTCAGGGTAGAAGAGAATTTGTTTGACATATGAAATTTAACAAGACCAAATGCCAGATTCTGTACCTGAGATGATGAAACTCTTGGTGAGGAGTAGATTAGGGGATAGGAAGCTGGAATGGAGTTCTTCAGAAAGGAGATTTTGGTCAATGATAAACTCGATATGAGTAAACAGTGTGACTCAATAGAGTAAAGCTAAGGAAAGAAATTACTGCCCCACTACAGTCAGCTTTTGTGCAGCCTTCACTTCAGGAAATGTTTACAAATTTAGGCTCCACAATCTTAGATCGATATAAAAATATTTTAATATATCCAAAGGAGAACTGTGAAAATGGTGAAAGTTCTAGAGGTCAAAATATATGAGAATTGCATGAGGTGCCTTGGTGCGCTCAGCGCAGAGCAGAGGAGCTAAGGGGAGACCTGATGGCGGCTGCAGCTCCCTACGGAACTCTGCTCTGTGTGACAGCGACAGAGCCTGAGGGAGCGGCATGGAGCTGTGTCAGGGGAGGGGCAGCTCAGGGTTAGGGACAGGGTCTGCATCAGAGGGTGGTGGGCATAGAACAGGCTGCCCAGGGCAGTGGGCATGGCCCCGAGTGCCAGCATTCAGGGACCGTCTGTATAACACTCTCAGACATAGGATTTGGATTTTGAATGGCCCTGTGTGGAGCTTGACTTGATGATCCTTGTGAGTCCCTGCCTTCTTGGTGTATTCTTTGATTCTATCTAGGCATGAGGTGTTTTGAGTCTTGATTCTGAACATTAATTGACGTGGCACTTGATGTGTGGAGCCTAAAGTTCAGATGTGAGACACACTAAAAATAAAGAGTGTAAACAGTGCTGACCATTTAGCTTGACTGTACATCCAAATTTGCAATTATATTTACAGTGGCTAAAAAAGCAAGTAATTAGATTATTAGATAATATCAGCTGATGGAAGGGAAAGATATGCAACTATTTACTGTATTTCTCTTTATTTTGCAAACAATTTTTTCTCCAGAACTAGTTTTCATTCCTTTTCATCTTGGTATCTGGGTTCTAAACACCTTTCTATTCCTGAGGCCTAAAACTCATGAAGTCCACTATTCCCCATGGAGATAAGGGACACATGATCCACAGTATATACATCAATTATGTCCCAAAGAGTGAAACACGAATGTACAAATAAGATTTGTCCAAATGCTGTCAAACATGAAGCCACAGGGAACTTGTTGAAATACCAGTTGAGGGTTGCTGCACCTGCTAATTGCTTTACAAGCTGCATAACACTGTGATGTTTTATTTTCTCTGAAAGTTTCATAGCAGCTAAGTTTATCCTCAGGAGTGCTAGGGTGCTTCTGTATCTTCATCAAATGTGTATTGATCCCATAATAGAATATGCCTCCCCCCTCACACTTCCTTTCATTTCTATATTCCCATAGCTTCTACAAATATGCACGTTCCTCTGAATATGCTGTAAAATTCCTCTGCACAATCAGACCAAGAAAATGAAGACAGTGAGAAAGTGGAGGCAGAAGCCAAAGACTGGGAGGGGACACCTGGATCACAGCATCCTTTCAGACTGTGCCAGAACTGTCACACTCACCCTGTGGCTAGGAATGCTATCAGCATCCTGACAGAGCATCATCAGAAGATCAAAGGAGCACAAAAATGATTAAGGGACTGAAGCATCAATCATACGGGAACTGTCTGAGAGAGCTTGGAACTGATCATCCTGGAGAAGAATCAGGTTTATCTTACATTTGTGCAGTACCCCATGGTAGGAGTAAAGACAGCAGAGTCAAACTCTTCTCAGTGGTATCAAGTGATAGGATGAGAGGCAATGGGTGCAAACTTAACAGTAAGAAATTCCACCTAAACATAAGGGGAAAAAAAAAAGAAAAAGATAAAACTGTTCACAAAACAGAGCAAAAGGCTGCATAGAGAGACTGTAAAGCCTACATCCCTAGAGGTAAACATGGCACTGAGAAACTTGTTTTCATTCACTTTGCACTTACCAAGAGGCTGGACTTGATGACCTCCAGAAGTATCTTCCAGCTTCAACCATGAGGTGTTGTGGAAACATTTGTTTAAAATATAGGGAAGAACATTGGCTAGTATAAATGAATCTCCTTCTATGGATTTGAATGTCGTTGTTATTTTATGCACAAAAGATGTATGTTAGAAAAACATTTGGTAAAAACCAATGTAACCAAGCCTTTCCTTAGAATTTCTGACTCCAGATCTTTGTCAGCTACACACACAGAGAAGTGAATTTTTTATAAACAAAAAATTCCATTGGATAGAAGAAAAAAAAAAAAAAGTGGGACATTTGAGACATCGAAACTTGCAGTAAAAATATGATCACATGATTAACTGGATTTTTGAAGAAAAAATCTCACCACATCTGTACTGCTTCATCTTTTCTACAGATAAAGATGGGATTGTCTGTCATTTGCATGCATTAAACCTCATACATCTTACAGTTATTATATTTTCTAAAGATATTTTATCATCTCCACATATCTTTGCATGTTCTTTTCAATGGGTAATATTTATAAAAATCTTAAATAATTTATTTTTCTTCTACATAAAGGAAATTTTAAGAGTGCCAGTCCCATTCCATTTATTTTTTGCAGAAAAACAAATCTTCATATCACACTAGCATGGCCAGATTAGAGCTCTAAATTGGTGGACTATAGCCCAGTCACAAAAACCCTGTGGTAAAACAATTATGTGAAACAGACTTGCTGCTGTTTCATTGCTCCTTTCCTATTTGCATTAATTTAATCAAAATGGAAAAGTTATTTTGTTGGCCCTACCAACGATATTAAACAAGGCAGTGAAAGTAACAGAACAAATAATTAGGTGGTGATAGAGGTTAATCCACTCAGCTTGGTCTCACTTTTACATGGGAAAGCAGAAACTTCACTTTACATCTTTCTCTCTCTTCCTTTCCTTCTTTCTGTATTTTTCTTTCTTTCTTTCTCACTCTCTTTTCTTAACTTAGTAAAGGTTTTTATTGTTGTTATTTTTTTTTTTGCAGAGAATGAGTTTGTAGAGGTGGTCCTCTGGACACCTCCCATTGTTATCCAGATTTTCCAGTTACAGTTAGAAGGACTGGATATATGAAATGAATATATGGGTGTACATGGATTCCCAAGAACTTGTATGGACCTCACACAGCATTTGGTGATGATGGTTTAGGAAGATGATGTGAGAACAGCTTCACAGCATTTCTTGTGCTAAGTCACCAAGATTTAGATCAATGGTGTAGGGAATTTAGTAGATGCAGGCACTCAGATAATATGAAAATTTTGAAGATGGGTTCAATATTTTCACTGACTCCTTTATGAATGCATGCTACTTTTCCTCACAGTAAGTGAAATATTTTCTCTGGCATGAAGGTGCGTTCAAGGTGTCCTAGTAAATGTCAGCTAGCACAAGAGTGTCTCATATGATCCCTGTGGACAAATGATGGCTTCTGTCTCTCTTTTTTTATGTTTCCTCTGTGCTTACTCTCAAAAGGAATTGTATAACTTCACCAAATAAGAAAGAATAATTTAAAAAGAATGATTCCCCCATATGTAAGATGAACGACCGTTTGACCTGGTATATGCTTCCCTTTTCTCTTCCAGGAGGAAGACAAATATTAAGATGTTTTCCACTGTTTCTTATTTAAGATGTCCTCAACAATTATTGATTGTAAAGGTTAAATGCATTTACTTGATACATTCTACTGTTTTTTATTTTTTTCCAGATTTTATGTAGACAGGAATATCCAGACAAACTTCACTTGTCCATTTCTTGTCGTGAACACAGATGAATCACTTTTCTTTTATAAATTCCAGTTTACTGGTTTTCTTTTGCTGTTCCCCAATTTTATTTCACTTAGTAGAAAGACAGAAGAATAAAAGAACGGAAAAACAACAATCATGCAATGCTGCATTTTTCTTTTTCCCTACTCTTTACACTCACACTCTTATCTTGAAAGTTTAGGGAAGATGAGAAATTGAGGATAATGAAATCACTTATGTTAGCTGTTCATATTCACTGTGCTCTGTGAATTCACCTCCAAAGCTACAAATTCCAGTGTTATGCACAGAAGGGTTCAGATGCCTGCAGTTCATATTGAGCTCACCAGCTCTTTTTAAATGAGTCTGGAAGAATTCACATCTTATGTATGCCTGCTTTTCTAACCCATACACCAGAGAGTTAGACTGGCTTCGCATATTTGCTGAGAATTAACTTCTCTCAGTTACTCTCTCCTTCTCTCCCAGTGAAATATCTGCACATGATTTCTAGTTGTCACTTGGCAAAAGGAAGCTGCAATACCTCTGTGACATTCACTGACAGAGTTTGTGTGATCTATGTGTTAAAAGTACCACGTGACATTTGCTTTCCACTGAGGACCAAAGACTAGATAGCAATATTATCTAGGTATGTAGCTGGTATTGTAATCAATCATTGCTGAAGTTACAAATAACTACCCCAAATCTCTTCAGTTTATACATAAGTATTTCAGGAATAAAATTTCTTTAAAGGAGAAAGTATGTTACGAGAGATGCAGAAACAGGGAAAAAAATCTATCTGGTAAAGAGTAGCAATCATGAGAAACTGATTCATGAGTATTCATTCATTTTAAGCTAAAACATGCTGATGATCATGAAGTATGAGTAGCTCAAAGTAAAGTCATGTTTACGAGAAACAAAGCTCAGGCTCTAATATTTGTTTTGTATAATGGTAAAGCAAACAATTATTGTAAGGATTGAATTTTCATGACAGCGGGCTTCATTACACTGTCTGTAAACTCATGCTAATAAGATGCAGTGACTACAGGTATTTTGGGGGGGGTGAAGCTCACTAACTACACTATGGGTGAGGATAATCTACAAAAAATCAGAATGAGCAGGATGTTTCTCACACAATGTCATTAACTGAGATAAAAGTTGTATGGGCCTGCGCTGGATTTAAAAGTTTTGTAATCAATATCTATGAATAATGATAATAATAATAAACGAAAAAGGGGCAGAAGGGTTTTAGAGTTATGACTAAATTATGTAGCGTGAGAATTCTGACTGAAATGTGATGATGAAATTGAGAAAGTGTTGAAGAATGCAGGTATGAAGGTCAGAGTAGAGAACCTAGAACATTTTACAGAAGAGAAGCATCCTTGGAGTAGATGATGATAAAGCAGCTTACTCCAGTGACAAGGCTGCATAGCTTGTCATTACTGGTTCTGCTCTGTTTGATATGTTGGTATAAATCCATAATAAAAGCAATAATGTGTTGTCCTAAGAGATTTTATCTCTGAAATAAATATTATGCTTTCTTGCAACTTGGGTGATGGTCATTATTCCATCCAAAAAGATGGCACTGAAGTCAATTCTCAGAAGACAGAGAAATGGTCATAATTTTGTTTCCTGACTCATGCTATGGGAAAAGATTGTGAGTGGCAGAAATAATGATAGTACTATACACAGCACTGAAAATTGACTGAGCCTTAGTCAATTCATTTTCTAACTGGATGGTTCTAAGCCTTTAAAATTACCCTGCTAAAAGAGAATGAGCAAAAGTAAATTATATGCAGCTTAGACTGTGTTAATCTGGACTAGGTACTTGCTCATCAGTTGTTGTACATCCCTAATTTTAGGTTACTTGAAAATCTAGGTGTTTTAAACGTTTGCTCCATAGCTGGTGCTTTCTAAGACTTTGATCCATAATATAATCTATTTTCCACAATTCATTAATATAAACTGTCAGAATTCTGATTCAAATACATTAACTTTCAGAGTCATTATATTGCTCTGATTTATGTATGCTGCATCTGAAACTCCTTTAAAAATCTTAAACCTTAGAGTACTGATTTAGTATGTGAGCCTATAAATCTTACTGTTAAATGTTCAGTTTAATTTCCTGATTTATATACAAAAGATTTCATACTATGTATGAACCATAATGTTAAAACTCTAATTTAATACTGTAGTTACTGTAAGAAGCATTAGTACACTAAAATATGCAACAGTTGAGAGTTTGAGATGAAAGTAATCAACAGTTTCTGCAGACTGCACCTCTGGCCCACCCTTAGCTGGTGTAAATCAAAATAACATCACTTTAGGAAGTTTCTCTGGCTCACAGCATTCATGAAACTTGCTCTTTACTCATAATATGAAAAAATAATTAGAGGCATTACACTTGGAATGGCTTATGGAAATGTCATATGATAGAAATATGCTTTCTCTTTGATCTCATCTCTTTATGATCTTAATTTGCTAGTCATCAAAGAAAATATACCTATCAGAGACTTGCTGTTACAGATGCTCTGGTGAATTTTATATTTCATTTTAGATAAATTAGATGTTTGGATAGCCATTATTTTTTCTTATTTCTTTTATGACAATGCTATTCTAAGTCATAATTCACTGTCATGTTCAGTTCATGCAGGATTTTGACTATATAGCTAATCTTTCTACACAATATAGCATAATGCAATAAACTATTACTTTTGCTTTTAAATAAGCAATATGAGCTAGGCAAGTCACAAACATAAAATCAACTTTCTATGCAAGAAAGGATACTAGGAGAATTCAGGCTGAAACACTGCTAAGAATTATTTCCCCACAAACAGCTGCCTCTTTTTACAAATCTGTTACACAGCCCAAAAGCCCAAATAACTGAGCATAGCAGCTGTGAGTCCCTTGGGCTAGAGGAACTCTCCTCTATTGGTAGTTTGCTCAGAGACTAATGTAGAAGCAAAGTATCTTCCCTTCCCAAATGAACTATGCCCTAATATGAAATGGTAGAGGAAAACTAAGCTGTATTTCTTATGAAGGCTGTGTTCACATGTTCATAAAGGGTGATAACATCAGCTTACTCCTATATTTTGTGTATGAGAGGTCGGAAATACTTTCTTGTCTCTAAACACCAATTTTACAAAACAGAATTTCCATGTGTAAATATTCAGGTTTCTTTATAACTGAAAATATTTTCTGTATTCGAAGCACGGAGCTGACCTGAGCTTACTTAAAGAGAAATTAATTTTTTTTTCCTCTGCATACCACTGATTCACAGAATACTGCAAAAAAGGTTTCAACAAATTAACACTTCAATTTAAACTATTTACATAGTTTAGATACATACAAATTAAACTATGTACATAGTTTACTTGAAATAAAGAGGGGCCAGAGCAAGTTATTTAGCTGCTATTTTCCATTATACTGCATTTTGTGCTTACAGTCTTTTTCTGAATTCCACATAACCTTACTAGATATGTATACTTTCCCATCTAGTCTTCAGGCAGCTGGACTGCTTTGTATGTTTCAAACCCTTGGGACAGATCATATGTCAGGGCTTTCTCTAATTATTATGCTCCTATCTGCATAAATAGGTGCTGGGGGTGTTGTATACTTCCTAGTATACAACGACCCAGCACAACAGTTCCTCTTCTTCATGAGGGGAAATCACAGTGACAGAAAATCTTTAAGTATGGCTGTGGATGTACTACACACTCAGTTGTTAGGGTCTGACTTATCTGTTGGACTAAATTTTAGGTCCTGGGAGAAACTCTCTGGAAGACGAAGTAGCCCTAAAATGCATGTATTTTTCTCATAGAGTTTTAATCAACAAAGATAAATAAAACAGTTTGTTTACCTATTAAATCTTTGCTCTGAATAACCCATCCGAAATGAAAGATGGTAATTAATGGTGCACTTGTGAGTAAAACTATAATGGGGGAAGGGTAGTGATACACTTTACCAAGCTCCTTGCTTTTTCCCACTAGGCAGTCTTTAAATCACCTTCTGCTTTATAAAGCTGAATGTCTCCTGCATGAAATTCAGAACTTCATGTAACTGCAGAAACATAAAAGTGACAGCCATGAATTGTATGGTAATGGTGTTTTGCTTAGAGGCTTGGTGCGGCCTCACCTCAAGTACTGTGTTCAGTTCTGGGCCCCTCACTACAAGGAAGACAGTGAGGCCTTGCAGTGTGACCAGAGAAGGGCAACAAAACTGGTGAGGGTCTGTAGTGCAAGTCATATGAGAAGAGGGTGAGGGAGCTGGGATTATTTAGTGAGAAGAAGAAGAGGCTCAGGGGTAACCTTATTGCTCTCTACAACTACCAGAAGGGAGGTTGTAGTGAGCTGGGAGTCAGCCTCTTCTCCTGTGTAAATAGCAATGGTAACTAGCAATAGAGGGAATGGCCTCAAGTTGAGCCAGGAGAGATTCAGGTTGGACATTAGGAAATACTTCTCAGAGAGAATAGTCAGACACTGGAATGGGCAGCCCAGGTAGGTGGTGGAGTCACAGTCCGTGGAGGTGTTCAAGAAATGTGTAGGTGTTGTACTGAGGAACATGAGTTAGTGGGAAATACTGTTGACAGGTGGATGGTTGGACTGGATGATCTTGGAGGTCATTTCCAACTTTGGTGATTCTATGATTCTATGAGTTGATAGTACAAATAACAGAAAACTTAGGCCAAAAATATGATTTCCAGGAAATTTATATCCATAACACAGAAGTAGAATATTCTGGTTGTAATCCTCTCCTATCAATGTTTTTTTAGACTTAGACTGTGTGAATGCATGTGTGTGCACGTGTGCATGTGTGTGTGCATGATTATGCATAACTAAGTCCTACAATCAGATACTAGTGATTGCTATGAAAGCTAGTTTTAGAAAGACAGCACTCTTTTTGTTTTAGAGCTCATTTTCAGCAGAGGTTTTCCTAACTCAGAACTGTAGACTTCAGGAAAGCCAAGTGTCAAAAACTTAGCATGCATGACCATGGCTCATCTGGATTGTTTAATATCCAGGTTGTAATTGAGCCAGGAGCCCCTTCCAAGTGCCAGTCAGTCATTTATAAACTGCTGGATCACATTATTCCAGGCACTGGTCATATCCAATCAGCATCTACAGTGATGAGTGGGAACAGACAAAATAAGGACTGGAGAGTGAAGAATATGGATGGAAAAGAAAGCAATACATTTTGCCATGTTAAGAATTAAGAGTAGGAGAGCTTCCAGAAAAGGATAAACTGAGGGGCAAGAGAGACAGATAATAGGGGGAGAGTGAGAGAAAAAAAAAAAAAAGGAGATTAATAATTTGCAAATAATTTATAAATTTTCAAATTACCTCAGGAATTTTGTGAAGTGTATGATCACTTTTAACATCATGAAAAATTGACTATTTAATTTCTAAATATTTTTAAGGGAACATATATATTGTCTGTGGTACTTGTCATATTTCAGATATTCACCACAAAGAAAATTCAATCAAAAAACAAATATGTATTTTGAATTTTTGTTGAGCTTATGTTCTTTTCATGCTGAATAATACAAATTTAGTATACCAGTACCATTATAAGGATTTATAATATTTTCTTATTAAACATTTTTGATGAAAGATCAAATTTTATCTTGAGAAAAGTAATACTTGAATAATGATCAGTGATAATAATGGTTTTATCAACTTCAGAAAGTTTTAGTTGAAAATTTGGGTAAGTTTTGAAAAATTCCCTATGCAAACATGCATCAAACATTTTTACTTAGTTTCAATTGTCACGAATATCTCTCTGCCTATATGTATATATGTGCATTTTTGAGGGTGGCTTCTGTACATACGGTTGAAATCAATATTGTTGAAGAACGTAATTCTAGCATTTTTTTCTGATTTTGCTTACTCTTCATCTATAAGGGATAATTCAAGATACTTATTTCAGGTTAACATGCTGCTTAAATAAGAAGTGGTTTAGCTAAACTGTGTAAAATCCCTGTGTGAACACTATAATGAAAATTAAAAACTGTTTAACTCCATGAGTTTAATTCACTTCCAAAGTAAATTAAGCCAGATCAAATGGAGGTCATTGCAATTTTCTATGAGATTGTCCAATCAGAGTTCAATACAGATTTAACAAGTCACTATAAGAACTAATTCAAAACAATTTTTTCTGATTGTCCTTTTATAGATAAGCTTGTTGACTTGGTTAGCAATGTCTATCTCTGCAGGCTACCTAGGCAGGATATGTGCTTTCACTGGCACAATTCCCTAGTGCCTGTTCAGTAACAACCACTAAAGGGTCGACAGGAAGCAAAGTTGTTCCAGGAACATAAAGTTCACTTAGGATGCTGATGGATTATTATACAAGTGCTGGCATCCCAGACTAAGCTAGAGTTCCCTTTTAAAATCTGGAGATTGGTGGTATAGAGGTTTAATGTAATCTTAAAAGAAAGAAATGAATTTAGAATACCAAAATTATTTGAAAACCTGATAATTTTCAGACTTTTTATACTAAGTGAAGGAAGAATTGAGGAGTCTTATCTCTGCACTAATAAATAAATATATGGTAAAATAATTAATTTTTCATTTAATGCCATTTTATTCCTGACTAAGCATTTAAAAGTAGGGAAGTTGTTCCCCTGGGGAAACTATCTACTTTCTATCTTTATTCTCCTTCATTAGAAATATGGCAACTAATACATATGCCTCCTTAAGTTTTCTTATAAATCTATATCTACTTGCAAGTCAAACTGTGTGGTCAAATGCCTCTGAGTGGAATGCAGGTATATTTTAGATTGCTGTTCTAAATTGATTTGTTAGTCTACTGAGTCACACAGGTTACATTAGGAAGAAATACAAATGTATGCTAGAGATACATGTAAGAAAAAAATGGAAAATTTACTGATGCAGTTTTCCTTAAGTGGAAAAATATCTTCCAGAATATCTCACTGGAAGTTGGAAGGACTGCATTATTTAACAATTATAATAGTAATTCTTAGAGAGGATGCAATATATAAATATATACCGGAATGCTCAGTGCAGTGTGACTCAGGCCATTGCTGAGTGTGGCAGGTGGGGTAAAGCTGGGCTTGGCAAAGACAGGGTCACCAACACTGACCCCTTGGAGAGGGTTCTAAGGCTGGAGTGAGGGTGTAGCCACTGCAGGTAGTGCCTTCAGTTGGGCACAGGTGTGCCTGGAGCAGACAGGAAAGGTAAGTGGCTCTAGGGATATGCCAGGAACATTTGACCCTATATAGCACTGCTGTCCCACAGAGGTCAAGGCCACTTGTCTTTTCATCACCTTTCCCTGTGCAAAGCCCAGCCCAAGGATAGTCATTGAGGGAACTTACAAAGATGGTCCCCATACCATTCACCAAACACTTGCCTGGGGTGGCCCATTGCCCCATACATGAGGCACACACAAACCCTGCACTTGTTATCTCCCATCTCCCTGGACCCCTCTCAAACTTGCCCTTGGGTCTGGCTCCTGTTCCTGATGCCCCAGCCACTAGCATCCTCCCACCCAGTCCTTCTGAGTGTCCTTCTCTCCCATCTCCTCTGGACCATGGCTGTGGGTATTATCAAAATCTTATCCATGCTGAGCATTGTGAACCTCATGATGAAGGCCAGGAATCAGATAGATTTGGCCATGAAAGACCTCATGAAGCAACAGGAGCTGAGTTGTGAGATGACTTGGCTGCTACAAGAGACTGAGCAGAGAAGTAAGGATGAGAGCAAGCTTGCTGAAAAGCCCATGCTCCTGTCTATGTGCCAGCACTGGGAATTCTGGGTATTTGCAGAAATCCTTCTTATGTTCTTTGTAATCTACTGGTTGCCCAGGCAGAGAAGAGACAATTCTGGCAGTGACAGGAAGGCTCTAGCAGTGATAATAGAATAGAGGAAGAACAGGAGAATGAAGAGGTGGAAGATTATTATGATGAGGAGTTAGAGAACAAAGAGAAGAAGTGGAAAGAATTAGATCTCAGTAATAAACACCATCTAGTCATTAATGTAGACAAGCACATGGAGTATCTGTTTGAGAAGCTGCCTGATATACAGAAGATGGTGGAAGGGATGGTGCAGTGGAAATGCTAAGTCATGGCTTGAAATGGTGATTGAGCACCTGGTAGGAAGGCATGGCCAACCCAGGGGAACTCAGGTGCATTCAATGCACCTGAGTGACTGGAAGGGGTGGAGCCAGGATCCTCTCCTTCCCAAACCTCATTTAAGGGCTGGCAGTGAGGTAAGAGTTTTTTTTTTTGGAGATCCCTGTATATCAGAGGCCTTCTGGAGGTATGCAGATTCTTTCCTTTATTTCTGTGCCTACAGCTATGTTTGAGTGAATCCTCACTTGCAGTAGCCTGGGATCTTGCTGCTCTGCTGTCACTGTTGCACTTTCCATTGCATAATGAATGATAAGGGAGATCTCTGCATCTTCTGACTCCTTTCTGTGCTCTGTCTGTGAGTTTATGGTAGAAACTTTTTTGGAGAAAGCTAGCGGGTTGCTCCATCTCTTCTTTATACAACACAGAGTTCATCTCTTTGTGAAATGTGTGTCACAGTGTTTAGGTATAGGCTTTTGACACCTTCCTATCTTCTTTCTTCTTGGTGTTCTGAAGCCAGCTCTCAAGTGAGGTAGCATGAAGAGCACAGCTACCTTCTGAATCAAATCCAGGCCAGGACTGCAGGGCATAGCCACTTTCAGGATGGTGGAAGAGATGGCAAGGATGTCCCCTGCATCTGCTAACTCCTTTCTAAGTAATTTTCATAGTAGGGCTGCAGACAGTGAAGTTCTGACAGTGGGCATCCTGGTGTCTTTTCTCTCAATGTCACCAGTGCCTAAGCTAATAGTAAAAGAAGGTGGTACATTGCTTGCACCTGAGCACCCTCAGTTAGCCATACCTTTTTACCTGCTCAATCACTGGTTCAGGCTGTGACCTTGCAATTTTACTGCACTAAGTAAGTTTCTACCCTTGTGTTCTTTCAGATCTTCACTGATGAAGGTTTGTCTCTCATGCATAGATGTGTGAATACAGGGAGACAGTAAAGAAGAGATTTAATGAGGAAAAATAAGACAGGAAAGATTGCATTGCTTAGATGCAGGCATTGGCCAAACTATTGTTCTGACAGACCCCATTTTACATTTAGCCCCATGACTTCAATTTTGCAGCAGTGGTTATGTTTGTGCAAAGACAAGTAGACTAATGACAGCAGCATATACTCTATATTTTTGAGCACTGTATAAGGAGTCATAATATCCTTAAAACAGTATCTTTGCCTGTATATATGAATGTACATTTTTAGATGAACTTTTTGTACACTCCAACAAGAAAACAAAAACATTGGTTTAAGATGAGATTGACTTAATGATAGCATTCACAGTCTTTATTATTTTTTTTCCTGAAGTATAATAAAAATTGTCCAGAATTAAATGTGAGGTAGATCACAGTTGCATAACAGCAAATTTGATCTGTAACAAACAAAAAAACCCTAAAGTTTTAAAACAGTTTTGAGCAAAACTTATGAATCTTAGTAACTCTGGGTTGAGAGAAATCCAGAGCTGGGCAACAGGGGAGCACTGGCTTGCAGCCATTTAACTCAATGCATGATAGAACACTACCTTTGTCCTATTCTATTCTAGTGCCAGTTATTTTCTGTACTGAGCTCATAAATTAATGTATTTTGCTCTTCTTGAAGAAAAATATGAACTGGAGAGACCTAAAAATTTTCTGAAATTTGGAACAAAACAAAAAAAATCTAGTGTTTCATTTCTGAAACTTAAAGGGATTTCTCTACAAAGAAACTTTGTTCCATAGTGGATCCATGTTTTTTAGAAGACTGGCAATACCCTTCAATTTTCTAATGTAAATATGTTTGAGTAGTCTTTCAGTGACCTGTTCATTGTTATATTCAATTTCATAATAGCATTTAGCACAAATATTGTAAGCAGCTCATGACAGCCAGCAGGTTCTAACTTTCCCCTGGTTGCCCAGTTTGGTTTACTTTGACTTTAGAGGGCTTAAGGTTACCACGTAACTATGTGCCTGTTGCTTTACTGAGCATAGACACAAGAGTGTTACACAAGAGAGTATTTCCTGATCTGCATATAATGTATTTATGGTGTCCTTCTCAATCAGATTACACATCCACAGCTTTCACTGATATTTCTCAGTGAATCCCTAGATCCAATCCCTGGCAGTTTCTCTGCCTCATATAGTCATGAAATCTCAGTACAAACACTGACTTGCCAAAGGACTTGAGCTGACTAGTTTTGGACAAGCTCAAGAGTGAGGTAAGGGCTGCTTCCACTTCCAACAAATTCCAGAACTTACCTCAGAATAATAGTAGTAAGACAAATTTACACTGAATTGTGCTCATCTAGATTGTATTTATCTTTAATACATCATCTCAGAGTTTAAATTTAAAGCTATTACAACTTGAGATTCAGAAGAAAACTATATTTGATCATTTCTATTTCTAGTCCAATAATGAGCATAATCATTCTTGATGTTTTTTAATGAAATAACCTCACTCAGTATATAATTTTCTTATTTCTTATGTGGAATACAAATGATACCTTACTTCTGTACAGTTTAATAATAGCTACGTATAAAGAAATATTTAGAAATTTCTTAAAGTAACCCTTTTTTTTTCCAGTACAGAAACCATGTTGTTTCCTGATTTGTGGAATTTATAGATTTTATTAAGCTAAACATTTTAATATCTAAACATAAATACTATAGAATACTATAGTTTTAAATACTGGGATGGGAAATTCAATCATTTCATGAGTTATTCACAGTTAATTCAGTCATGTGACTTATTCAGTAAATTTACAAGTAACAGAAGTGTCCAAATTAAAAAAACAACCAAACAAAAATACATACTTTTTTAATCAATAGAACGAGCTGCCATTTAGTTTAACATACCTGCAAAAAGAGATGTTCTGTGGTTTCTGTGATGGTGGTGACTGTTGTTTCTTTTTATGATAACAATTACACATTATAAGAATTGGAAATACATGTTGGCCAAAATATTTTTTGACCTTGAGAATCTCTCAGTTTGATTTTAATCTATCTGAACAGGGGGAAATAAAATTGGCCAAAAAAATTCTATTAAATTTGAACAAAATCTCACTGAAGCTTAAAATATGCTGCTTCTACTTCTGACAGAAGTTCCATCTCCTCTTCTTGGGATGAAAAAACCACAGTTAATTTCCTTATAGATCATTGGTTTTAGATCTTACAGCAAGTAAACCACACTGGATGATTAGCAGTGCCCTAGCTCTGCATGTCTTTTTTTTTTTTTTTTTTTTTTGTGCGTACTCAATCCAGAAAATCAATAACATGCTGACAGGTAGAGTCATATTTGAATGCAGACATGTATTTCAACTGAAATCCAGTTTTTATTCTGTAGAGTCATAGACTTGCTGCCTGGTTGTTTGTTTGGATATTGTGATGAACTATTCTGTGGATTTTACTGTTAATTCTTAGATTGATTATATTGTGATAGTGATATTGTTATGAAACTTACACAAAACAAATGCTTTTAGTACTGATGTAAAATGTCAACAATTTATTACATTCTTCTCCTTAGACAACTAGTTGGATGTGGGGGCAGATCACTGGCTTAGATAGCATCGAATGTTTAATTAAAATACATGTATGGATTTTCAATTGCTTTTCCTATGTGTATGGAATGTATGTATGAACTAGCTCATTCCACAACTGAAAGGAGCTTTGTCTATAATTAAGGAGACAAAAATCAGAAATTGAGATTTGAATGACACATTTGCAATATATGCAGTGCAGATCTTGAATTTTGATTCTGAGTTTTCTATTCCCTAGCAACTGTAAGTCACAACATTACACCAAAGAGAAAAACAAAAAGCTCTATACATTATATGCATATGGTCTGACATGACTGTATCATAGCCTTGTTTCCAAAAATATTTTTTTTCCCCAGTACTTTGGTCAAAGGCAAGGGCAGAAGGCTTCTGAAAGTATGTACAGTATGGCTCTCAAGAATATCAGATCTAAGATAAATAAAATCTAAGGTAGTTTCAGGATATCTTCAGGAAATTCTTTAAATGAAGCTCAAATAAAATCTGTGCAGTTTTTTTTGACTGCCTGAACTATGTTTTTGGAGTTGATTATTATGTATACTAACAATACTGACTACAGACTGTCATTCTGTACCTATATTACTGTTCTTGGTAAATAGAAAATGTTCTGCATAATGCCGCAATAAAAAAATCTGAGAGTTCTGAATGGAGCAGTCTAGTAATTCATATCCAGTTTGAGCTGAGATTTTTTTGTTGTGTATACATATATGCATATAAAACATATTAAAATATTTTAACAAGCTCACATAATATGAAGTAACAGTACTTATGTTAGTAAAAGAGAACTTTTAAAATCTGTAATAAATGTGTGTCTTATATCATGTAAGCATATGCTGCTTTGGTAAACAGAAATTGCAGATATACATTCAAAGATAAACCTTAAATTAATAGCAGTAGTAGCAGTGGCAATAGTAGCAGTAGTAGTTTTACATACTGTTCTTTTTCCTCTCTCTTTTATTAGTTTTCAGTTGTTTTTTTTACCATATGTGGCCATATGATGACCACACTCTATCTCTGATCTCCTTCCTCTTTATACTCACCGTAACAGATCCATTCTGCCTCATTTCTTTTCTTTTGCATATTTTTATGATATGCATTTCTTTCAAGAAAGCTACATTAAATTTAATGTTGCAATTAAATATAGATTATGCTACATCAAAAAACGTAAGGGAACATTGACAAACCATTTTCCCAAAGCACTTCAAGTCTCAGTCCCCAGTTTTTTCAATTATTTCCTCAAAAGCTGTCAGGAAATTAGAACAAGCAGGAAAAGAATATTAAATGTGTACACTGAACTCTTTCTTCTCCTTCTGACCTGCACTGGTCAAAATATGCTCTAGTTGAAGTTTTAAATGCTGTTGAAAGCTCACTTACTTCAGGGATTTGTATTGTTTTCCCTTTCCAGTCTGGGAAAAAAATTATTAGAGAGGAGCATTTACATGATTTCCAATTTTTGTTGTAGCTATAGTACAGTACTATCTTATCACAAGGTAGTGCTTATTACGATGGTGGAGACTTAAAGATTTGTATCTTACTTAAGAAGATGCAATACCAAACATTCACTATGATTTTTGATGAGCAAAGTTCATTAGCATTATTTATTTTCACACACTACTTTTATTTCCTTTTCCACAAATTTTTCTCCAATAGTAAGAGTTGACACCATTCCTTACTGATGATACTTTATTATATTTTTCTGAATAGAAAAATGAGTAGCCTGCTGAAAATAAGTTACAAGCTCATGAGACTAGCATAACACTTAGGAAACTTACTAAACACTGCTTTCAGTAGTTGTTCCACGTTCTAAATACCCATACCTTGAAACTGCAAACTAATTGAATATGACTCTCAAAAGCACCTAATGATCATTATAAAAATCAATGTTGGTTTTATGGTACAGATAGCATGGCAGTCTTCCATAGTTAATACACCTTTAGGGGAAAGGATTTAGATCTCATCTTTTCAAAAGCATCAAATGTACTGCAGTATTTGTAAACAAATAGGAAGAGAATAAGAGAGTCCTTTTCCCACTACATTAAGAGAAAAATATTACCTCAAAAGTATTGTGCCAAAACTCTAATCAAAGTACAAATTAAAACAATTGATAAGGTACTGAAGAACTTCAGGAAATCTCATTATCACAAATTTTTCAGGCATATGAAATACTCATTTTTGTTAATTCATTAAATATAGAAAAGAACTGGTGTCAAAAGTTCTGCTAACGTTTATGTGATATTGTGTTACTCAGAGCTCTTGTTCCCCAAAATAGAATTGTTTATGAAAACATAGTTTTTTTTTTTTTAATGGTGAAAAATAGACTGTGTCACAGAAGGTCAAGGATAAAGAATGTCAAAGGTTTGAATTACATCTGTCTTTCTTAATTATGATGTGTATTTACTATGTCCTTTTACGGGCATTCATATATATATATCTATACCAAAGCAAGACATTAGTCAGTTCTGAAAGACATCAATTTGAAAACACACTTTTTGAATAAAACTTTAAGAAAAAAAAAAAAACACCCCTCCAAGAAAAGCCTAAGAACTTTTATTACTCTGTATGCATGACGAAACAGAACCATTGAAAACTGTTAGAATAATACAAAGAGAGAAGAAAAAAGCAGAAATCCTTACTAAACCAAGACTAGTATGCCCCTGTGCATCTAATTATACAGAGAAATGCCTAGTGTTATTTATGAAAATAGTCCCCCATCAAAGGTATATGGATAGTCTAGAAGTGAATTGTTTGGCTGTGGATTGAGAAACTTGCTTAAATCTCTGCTCTGTTGATAGTTTCTTGGGTGATGCTGAGTAGGTTTGGAATCAAGAGTATCTCGGTAACTATGAGAATAATTATTTTAAGCATAAGAGGGAAGTAATTGTCTTCTAACAAGTAGAAATTTGTCACCTCAAATTAAGGTACTTCATAATAAATTCACAATCTAGACTTATATTAGTCACCGATTATAATCTTCTAATTGTAACCTGTAGTCCAATACAAGTAGTGTCACTGTGTGATTATTGTTTTGTCACATACTGAAGTTTGCTTTTTGACATTTTGGTGTAGATAAGTAGCAGTGTTGAACTGATTTCCAGGGTCAACAAAAAATTAAAAGCCATTGTTATTGTCTGTGTGTTGTCCTCACTAATGTATATTTATTAGCACAAAATTCATGGTATAATCCTTTAATGAATGAAAATGTTATGCGTTGATAAATGAAAATAGGCAGTGATGTAGTAGGTAGAAGTGTAATAACACAACTAACAGGGCATGTATTTGCTGTTCCATTCCCAAGTGCTAATAAATCAAGATTCACTTATGTAGATAGCTATGTAAAGGACTCATTCTTGAAATTTCATACATGCCAAAGTGAACTCTGAAACATTACCTGATTTCCATAAAACATTTTTTCAACTCTCAATCAAGTAATTATTCTGAAGAAAAACTTCACCCAAAGACAAATATTGAAATGGGATTGTGGTTCCTTATTGATATTTTGAGGCTTACAGAAATAAAACACTTTGGTCTATCTCTAAAAATAGATTTTTATAATGAAAATTGAGAGAAAAATTCTCATCACAGTTGACCACCTTAACTATAGCACTTAATGATTTATCTCCCCAAGCTATCTGTGGATATTTCTACACAAGAAGGAAAGAGATTTTGTAAAAGAAGGCTAACTACATCTCGGTGCTGTTTTGGGAGGCCTTTTACCTACATGTTTAAACTTTCAAACTGTTATTTAGATAAAAATCAATCTGTACAGCAATATAATTTTCAGAGCACTAACTCAAATAATACCAGGAATTCTTATGGTAGAGAACTCTACAAATTGAAATCAGAGCATGTGTTAGTCTTCTATGCTAATGTGATTTTCACAGGATTAAAAACTGCAGCCAGTTCTGTTCAATTTATCCATAGAAATAACTTATGTGATGCTTGGAGGACTGAGGAAGAAGGAGAAATTATATGAAAACCATTTCAGAATACTGGGACCAAAGTTCACATTTTTATTGTTTCTCTCAATTAGTCAGCTGTCATACTTTTTTTTTTTTCAGTTGGTAAGTAACATTTTTTAGTATTGATAGAGAACTTGGCATAATAAAGTGCCCTTTGGAATATCCCATCTTGTGCTGCACTGCATGCTGATTTGGTCTAGCCCAGTCCTCTATTTCTGACAGTGATCTGTAGTAAATGCATGAGCAAAAAATGCAAAAACTAACTCTGTAGTAGCCAGTAATGGAATAATTTGCTAAGAGGTGAAGCTTCTTGAATCTAATCCCTATCAGTTAATAGAATTTATAACATATAAATTCCTTCTAAAAGAACAAAATTATTCTTTGTGAAATAACTATGAATATACTTATTATCCACATGTGTCTAATCCTTCACTGCATCTCGCTAAGCTGTTGGCCTCAATTATATCTCAAGACAGTAAGTCTTCAAAGTAGTAGTCTTCAAAGTATTACCTTTCACTTAATTTCTTTTTGTCTTTATATACTAAGAAAGGTTAAATGAACTTAAGATTTACCTACCATTTTTTTTTTTCACCCCTACATCTTTATAGACCTATCTGCATTAACAATTTGGAATCACGTAATAATGACTTTGAACAGAATTTTACAATTACCTTCATCTTCACTTGCTTTGCAGAGTACGTTTGCAGAACAGCTTTACACTGTGGCATGTATTCCCTTGTGAAGAACCTAAACCAGAATCTCAACATAAAAACAAGCATGAGCTGGCATGAGTGATAGAAGCCAGAAGCTGCAAAATTTTCCAGGAAAGTGGCCCCTGTCTTGAATGTAGATACAGGCTCTGGAAAACTGAAGTGAGGATGCCTGGCTCATGTCAGGGGATGTTGACTTTTCCCTAACTACCAAAAATCTCTGTACTAACTAAAGCTTATCTACTGGACTAATAGCTAAATCACTAGTAAAGTGAATATAGCAACTACTGCTTTGTTTCTCAGACTAGACTAGGCATAACAGAGCTGTCATCAAATAACTTGGTGTACTGCTCTAGTTGCTGCAGCCAAAGGATGAGAGCTCCTTTCCAGTACTTTTCTTGGGACACTGACAAAACTGAACAAACTGCTTTGTCTAACAGTCACCATACACTCTCATTTTGAAATATCAGTTAGCAACAGCAAGATACATTTTTAGTTCTACAGGCAGTATAAATGTGGTAGTGGTAGGAAGAGAATTATATTGATGCTCTGGCCACCCATGCTAAACAGTTGAAAAGAATGTGCTCTGAGTACATGTCAGGAAGTTTTTACAGTCAAGCAAACAAAGGTTTGCAGGAGAAATTTCCCTCAGAGAACTTCAAAACAGGTGTTTAAAGTAACATTTGGCCCTTGGCTCTTAGCTTCATCTAATCTCATGTAAACTGTATGAACTTCATATAATAGAAACACAGAACCACCAAACCTACTGCTTTTCTTTATTGGTCTACTTATCTACTTATACAATTAAATAATTTAAATAAACAGTTAATGATCATACCAACATAGCCTGCATTATCATTTATTTCTGTCTCCGTTGTAAACATTTCAAGCATGTCTGGAGATGTTGAAATTGTGTCAAGGCTCTAAAACATTTTACATTTCACCTATCGCATTTTTTTATAAAGAAGGATCAGAGCCAATCCACCTGCTATAGTGCAGGTATCTCAGAACAGACTAATGAGTACCATATTATTATTATTTGACTATTGTCTATCCTTCTTCTTATGTTATGCAATCAACCTCTCTCAACTTCTGTTAGATGTAATTTTAAGAATTATGGAATGTTGCCCCAGTCTCTTACTTTTCTCCATTTTCTGCTAGTTTACAACTTAGTTAAAAATTTCATTCTTTTATATCTAAACACGCTTGCCATAATGGTACTCACTCATTTCACTTGGATAACTCCCTAAGAAACCAGTACATTTGTCTCTTTCTTCCATTTCATTGACTGTGTCACTGCTTAACTCCTTTTCCAGACCACTGACAAATGACAGAAAAAAGATATGTAAACATCCTTACCACCATAGAACAAAGAGTTATGTTTCGTTTTCAAATTTCAATTTTTTTTAACTGCTATGGTTACATCTAATACCTCATATCAGACTTCGTTATTTCTTAGTTAACATAATACACTCTTCTACTTTTCCTCAAAGTCAGAAAAAAGTCATCAATGAATTGTCATCTTTTCTGAGAATACTCAAGTGATTTATCAAATACTACAACAGACTCTTCTTTCACTTCTCTATAAAAGACTTTCTGCTTTATAGCATTTTTTTTTCCCTTTTCAGGTTTAAATCTCCCTGAAATAGAGGCTGAAGAGCTCTGTCAAGACATTTCAAGTACAAATCTGAGTATAATAAAGTGTGGATCCAACATAAACATCATATTAGCAGGTAGTTTAAAGTGTAAGTAAGGTGGTATTTTAAAATTTTATGTTTATGTAAGAAATATACATAAATATTAAAAGTGCTGTGTCTTAAGTTACAGCATTATTATGCTGGCAATAAGGTATTCAGTTATGGGATACAAATTATAAAGTTTTCTCAAAGAACAGTCATCAAAACTCCAGGCGTTAATGTTGACAGCATAATTATTAATAGGTTATCAAGAGGCAAAAGAAATAATCATTAGGAAAGAAAACAGAAAATTAAGCCCAGTGCATAGCTATAAAGGAAATCTATCTGTAGTAATAGTAGATTGTTATTTTGGATCTTTTCTGTTGGATTTGGGGATTTTTTCATAATAAAAACTGAATATTTACCAGGGAATGTAATGGCTAGGGGTGTATTTATAGTTTTATTATTAACCAGCAGAAACTTGATTGAGAAAACAGGCAAAATGAAAAAGGAAAATGAACGGCTAATGGATATTACTTTTTATTAAGCTCTCCAGGTGTTTCCAAAAAAAGAGGTAGAAACATTGCTATTAATGGTGTCAATGATTTGCAGGCTGGTTGAGCCCAGTTCCGTGACTAGTGGGGTGAAGGGATTTTGCGAAATCTGCACCTCCGGACAAGAGAAACAGGGGAACCAGAAATAATTAAAAACAGTGGCAATGATCTGAAGAGAAACAATCTAATTTACTAAATTTGGTATAGGAAAGCAAGATAACACACTATAATACAATATAATTAGAATTGAAGCAAATAAATCAAATATGATGAGAGAGTAACTGAAAGCTGTAGGCCTTACAGCAGTGCTGAAGCGATGTGTGTGGTCAGCATGAGCAACGGGGAGAGCCGAGGGAAAAAAAGGGACATCAGGTGACTTTGCCAGGGGTTATATCTCCTCTCTGACCGCAAAGCCCCCTGGGGTATGTAGTTCTTCTCTTCCAGACAGGTGCCCATAACTGGAACATTAACACTGTAACTCCCAGTGCACTACATGATGTTATGATGTGGAATACCGATAACCAAAAACCATGACAAATGGAAAAAGGAGAAATAGAAAAGTAGAAGTGGGCAGCATCTGAGGCATGGACTCAGATGTGAACAATCCAAATAATTTGTTGCAGGTTCTTATATCCCTTATGTACATTCACAAGTTTCCTTCTGTAACTTTCCCACTCACATTTACATGTCAACAAAACATTCCACAAACACTCTTTAACCACACATGCAAGTGCTTTTCCAATCAGTGTCATGAGTTGTTCCTAGCCACATGCTCTTCTTCCAGTCAGGGTTGTTATCACGCAGCCACTGTGCAGCTTACCTGACTTTGTTTTTCTCTTCGGGATGTGTCCTTGGATCTCAGCATTGCTTTCTCATGCCATTTATCTTGCTCCAAAGCTTCTGCTCTGAATAGTCTTGTATTCCCAGGGAATAAAATATTGCCATATTCTTTCTCCAATCAAATGTGAAATCTGTCCTTTACTTTAAATGGACAAGTTCTGAAATCAAGGACAAATAATGGAAGGGATAACTATAACTGACTCTGGTAAGAGTAAAGCAACAACAGTTTTGCAGGCTCAAACTACTATCTGTGAAGGCTCTCAAATTCCACAAAGAAATGATAGTTATTAAATAGGAGATATATAAACTTTGAATGATTCTATTGCTTTCATTTCAAAATATCTTTCATGTTGCTGTTTTGTTTCTATCTACAGAATCACATAATTCCAGCGATTGCAAAGAATCTCAAGAGATCATTGTGTATAACCTGCGAAACCAGCTTCCCTACAACAGGTCACACAGGTAGCCATTCAGAAAAGGTCTTAAATATCCCCATAGAAGACCTCTGTAGGCAACGTGTTCCAGTGCTCCATCACCCTTACCATAAAAAATTATTCCTTGTGACTGATGGAACTTCCCATTTTCAAATTTTAGGCCATTACTCCTAGTCCTATTGCTACACATCACTGAGAATACTCTGGCCTCATCCATTTGCCTCCCACCTCCCTTACAGATATTTATGAACATTTATCGGATCCTCCCTTAGTCTTCTTTTCCCCAAGCTGAACAGACTTAGTTTCTTCAGCCTTTTCTCATATAGAAGATGCTCCTGGACCTTTATCATCTTTGTGGCCCTTTGCTAAACTCCATTAAAAGAGATAACTGTCTTTCTTGAAATCCCTGCCATGTTGAATGGTGGCACAGCCTTTCAGTGTGTCAGCTACTCCTCCCCACTGTGTAATCAGCAAACTTGGACTCTACATAAAGTTTCAACAAAAATGTATGCTTAGTGGTTGTCTTTCCATTCCCAAAATGTTAGCAAAGATTATTTTCTTGACCCTTTTGAGACCTGCAGATTGATACAGACACATCAACATATACACACAGGGGAGCAAAACACTGAGTAAAATGTGACAGTCCATCCTTGTAAGTAGACATGTTAATCATATATTCTTCAGTGTAAATGTTCAGTTGTTACAAAGATGAGGTTTTCTTTCATTTCCCTGTACTTCTATCACTACTTACAGAAAAAAATAAAATAACTCTGCTTTTCATAAACACAGAAATATACACATGTATGGGAGTCTGCAGTGCTAGCTGTTTAACAAAGTGCGTTCTCATTCTATTTGGATTTCTAAGCATGCTGACTGCCTAGTTGGTGGTTGTACTACAATAAAAATCAATCTCATTTTTCAAATGTGATGTGTGAACTTATGACTTAGAAATTGAGAACATTACTGTTTTAAGTAAATGTCTATTAAGTACCCAAATTATTTTATAAATGCCAGTTTATACGTACAATAAGCATTTATTCTGTGCACTAATATTTAGATGGATTGTTTAGTATTGGCTTCAAGAAACTCTGAAACAAAAACAAAGATTCAAACAAAAACTGATCATTTTATTTTTGTTCTGTTAAACAGAAAAAAATAGTAATATTCACTGGCTATTATAATTTGATTACATAATTTAAGTATATGTGTTTTACACACCTCTTCCA
>PPHD01002724.1:0-34502 GCA_002909625.1 Bambusicola thoracicus
TGGTCATTACCACAGAAGTGCTGATGGTAGATAGTCTCCTAGGTACTGCAGTACTGCTCAGAAAATACTGGGATGCAGGATGAGCTGCCATTTTACTTTGATTTGGCTTGTGGAATTTCTAATAGTAATGGACAAAATGGAAAGTTCCCAATTTCACTAGCAGCAGCAATGGTAAGACAGAAATCTTAAAGTTATTAGGGAAATCAATTTTATTATGAAGCAATAGACTGTGTTTCTGGCCCACATTTATAAGAGTCACTTTTCAGCAGAGTAATATTTTACATCTTGCAACCAGTTTGCTTTTGTATTTTTGTAAAATGAACATATGCAACCGTCACAGAACATTGTCAAGAGTTATTGTTTCAGATGATTTTGTTTTTACAATACTGTATTTTTGGGTAGAGTTAACATTTAAAGCACTCCACAGGCTTTTACAACATTTGTGACTGTAAAAACATATTTGTGCTTTTGCCAGCTCTAGTTTTTAGGAACTAAATGATCTTTGATCTGAAGCAAAGATTTTTGCCTTCTAAGCCAAACTGAAAGCAGGTTGGCCTTCATACAGACTGAATCTTACTCTACTCCACCAGCATCCCTAAGGAAAAAAAAAAAAGTGAAAAAATGAGTGTAAGTCTATGGGTTTGAAGATAACGACCTCTAATACTACATAGAACACTTAGATGCTATTACTCATGCTGGTATCTTGCCCTGTGGAGTGGCAGAGGCTGGTAACCTAGATGCATTCTCCACTGCTCAGAAAGGAATTACATTGATTTTTCTCACTATTAATCTCACTTCCTAATTAGTAAAAGGATTCACACATTCTCAAAATTATGTGCTCTTAGTGAGAAAGACAATGGAAATGATCCAACTGAGTGAGCTTGGGTAAATATCATGAAGATGGGTGATCACCTCTGAAACCATGATAAGAAAAGGAAATATCCCTTGGGAATCCAAGGGAAAGATGAGAAAAGAGGTTGTTAGCCATGAAAGCAGTTGATTGCAGTAATCAGAGATGTGGTGTAAAAGAAAAAATATGGAAGGAACACAAATTCAGTACAAATGAGGAGAAAAAAAAAAAACATTGTAAAGCAAATACTGAGATGTGTATTCATTTTCCCTATATGGCGGTGAGCAGCGCAATGTGCATGGCTCCAGTGGGAAGATCTCTTGGCAGAGGTACACCTCCAGGTAGCAGGTGATGCTGTAAGGAAGGAGCATGTGTGAGAACTCTTTGGGGATCTCTTGTGTTGCCTCTAATTGGAACCTGCTTTCCTGGCTTAAACATAGTGACAAATGAAAAACTCTCTTGAGGAGATTTTCAACATCTGCTCCCTTGCTTTATTCAAAGATACCACCACCAACAGAAAACCTGGATACACTTAATAAAAAAATTAGTTAAGAAATGATTCTGGAGTAAATGGGCAGCTGTATTTTAGTCTACAAGTTTTGTAGATTGTCCTAGGCAGCCCTTCTTTTCCTCATAAAGCCAGATTATACTGAGCAAGCCCTCCTGTCTTCTTTTTTAGCTGCCTTGAAACGGAATCTGTTTTTATCAGACAGTAACTAGAACTTTACAGATGTTAGATCCTTATTTTATTTTTTTTCTTTTTCCATGAGGTTTTTCCCCCTTATGGAAAAAAGTCTGGAGACAAAATAGATTCGTTTCAGGCAGATGCATAATAAAACTGTTTTCCATTTCTGGCACATTCTTATATTTAAACGGAGAATTTTAAATTCACTTCCCTGGGTACAGCTATCTAAGTATGTAGATTTTTATTTTTTTTTTTTACATAATGCGTTAAAGCCCGCAAAAAATTTAAAGTTAACATGCAATCCTAAGCAATATTAAAACGTGTCCTCAAATTGTTTCAGATATGCATAGAAAAATCAAGATTTGAAATAATGTGTGTATTTTATTGCAATATTTTGCTGTTAGGTAACTTAGAAAAAGAATCTCATGAATCGGGCATTCTAAAAAGTTATGTTCCAGCCAATGTTGACATTAAACCAAGGGATGTCAGAATTAACACTCCTAATTATCTCCTCTGATCCCACATCTGTACATCTGTGTTGTTCCCCCAGGCCTTTCAAGTTCCTTGATGGAACAGCGATATCACCTTTTTGCTCTTACTTCTGTGCATTTATCTGCCATATGCATGTTGTCCTTCAGGGTAGCTTGATCTATAAAGATATTTTTATAATGTTCATAATATTCTCAATATCTTGGTATGATGGTTAGATTATCATGAAAATATAAGAGGCAAGAAGAAAGTGAGCCTGGCAAGCTGTTTCAGTTTTTTTTAATGGCATTTCTATTTAATTGTGGGCCAATTAACCACTCAGTTTCCTTTCAGATAAAAAAAAAACCTCTAAATTTAATAGAGAGTTGTTTAATGCTTCCTAATGTTATATATCTGACTGAGCTTTTCATTACCCAGAGAAACAAACATGCTGGTCAGGTCACCGGGGAGTAGTGATAATGCCTTCTCTCTTCCTTTGTATGGGAGGTGGTAAGGAATGAAGCTACAGCTCTACGGTTTTCTGCTGATTCTTGTATGGTGGTCTGGGAAATGCTATATAACAACACAGCTCTGTTCTGTACATGCTGCCAACCATAATATTCATAATGGGATCTCATTTTATGCTTTTTGGTGTATCTTTTCCTTTCTCGTTATCAAATTTTGAATATGCATCCACCATTACGTGCCTCAGACGTGAGAGAAAAATTCATCTGTAGAGATGTTTTGGACAGCTGGCAAAGCTGTAGTAAATCATAACTTTATAATTATTGCAATTAGTATGGATTTTAAGTACTACAACAGGAATTTTCAATTCTCACCTTGCCTCTGTGACTGTGTATCAGGAGGCAAAGTCTTTGTTTTTATCATCATCATTCTGCTTTTCCAATCACAGGTGGTTCTTTACAGTGAGAATAATGTTAAGAGATGAAGAATAAGTGGCTGTTATTTAATTAAGAGGTGTGGAAATACAAGGGTTGTTCTAAAACTCCATATTTAAAAAATCAGATGAAAAGGATGCTAGTGAGCGGCAAAGTCAAGCTGTAGAACACTGACTAAAAGCAGTCTTTGCATGGAGGAAATTGGAGTTACGCTTTGTAGCCACCTGTGAAAAGAGTGATTTGAGTGAATTGTTTCCCATCATATCACAGTACTGAGTAGGATTCACCTGCCTTTATAGTCAGTGCGAAGAAACAGGCACTTCTAGGGCACAACTTGCCTCACCTTAAGCTACATGTCTGGGCCCATCTGCACCGTATCCCTAAGGATAAAACTCCAACTGCTAACCCATAAGCTACTGTAAGGCTAAAAGAGTATTAATACATAAATATGGGACCTTGCCTATGACTTGATTTCTAGGAACGCAGAAGCCAGTTTGCTTTCTGGCTCACTTGAACCAGCACTTCCCTGACACAGTCAGCTATTCCCTTCAAATGGTAAAGGGAATCTAGCGGGGATAACGGGATTTGTCCTTTTTTCTTCTTTGCTTGCTTCAGGGACGCTACACACCGGGCACGCGGGAGCGCGCTGCTGCAACGCGCCCCGCGGCACCCTGCTGTGCGCAGGGATGGGCGCGGAGCTGCGCTGCCTCAGGCTGCGTCACTCCTGCGGGAGCCCTCAGCGCTGCTGCTGGGGAGCTGCAGGAGCCCGCCAGCGCCCGCACGGCTCCTGAGGGAAAACTCCTGTGTTATCCGCGGAGCTGCTCGGGCCCCTGGGTGGGGCGGTCCCCGCGCTTCTGGTGTCGATCGAGTTTTGGGTTTGGCAACAAGCTCCCCGAGAGGCCGTTGCGCTTGTTGTTAGCAACCTCGCTTTGCAGCTGCAGGTCTATTTAGAGAATGCGCCATTTCAAATCGGATCCTCCTGTTTATGTTGCGAAGTTGCAGCTGAGAACTGTGTTGCCTGATGCTCCCTCGTGTACACAAAACCTAAGTTCGGGATGGATCGGTGGAGGTGATATTTTCTAGTCCAGCAGCTCGAAACAAGGATAACTTCTTTCAAATGCGTAACTGCCCTCAACTCCCTAAGCCCGTTTCTATGGTTTCACAGCCTCCATTTCCTCCCTTAAACACACCCATGCGGACGAGGGGCACTGGCGAACGGCACTGCAAGCAGCACGGCTGCAAGCCGCACCCCCCCGCAATGCGCAGCTGAACGAGCTTCGCGGCGCGAGGACACCCGGCCTGCGTGGACCAGCCCTGCCCGCAGCCCACGCAGCCCACGGTCGGGCGGCGCCGCCGCACCCGGGCGCAGTGCAGCGCAGCGCCGCCTGCCAGGCCGCAGCGCGGTGCCGCAGCCGCCAGCTGGTTGCTAGGCAACGCCTCCTCCCGCTCCCTTTGCGCCACGCCGTGCGGCGGCCCCCGCTCCCGGCCCAGCATTGCCGCCATTGCCGGGCCGCGTCCTGTGAGAGCCTCCCGGCTGCCCGCGCCACTTTACCACTCGGTGCTGGCAGCCGGTCACTGAGGTGGAGGGGCGCAGAGCCCGCCATTCTCGGCCTGCGGTGTTTTGGAGCACGATTTCTGTTGCTTGTCCGGAATTGCTTTGTGGTTTTTACAGGAATGCTGAAGTCAGTATAGCTGGTGTGTTCTACGCAAAAGCATATACATTAAATGATTGCATTTTCTGTATCCACACTGTAAATTAAGATTAATGAGGATCTCATTCTAAACATCTTTACGTAATGCCCATACTGGCAATGTTAAACGAAGAGCTGTAGTTTGTCAGAATCGAAATCACAGCATGTTTTATTAACAGCATCAGCACTCTCCTATTCAGGCATCTGGAAATCTCTAGCTCATCCCATACATATGGCCCTTCTGTTATCTTTGCATCTTTGAATTGTGTAGTCACTCTCCCCACACAGACACACTAAAAATGGATATATCTGTAGCCTGAAACCTATACAAGAATACTCTTGTGGGAACAAGTTTTTCCCAACAGATATCAGGACAAAGATTGATCTGATTAAAGGCCCAGCTCAGCTGGATGGCTGAGTGGCCTTAGTCACTCAATCAGCCTCACCAGGGACGTGGTGAATGATCTTGCAGTACTTTTCTCCCACATTGCTGTTTGCTATGGATGAATCGTTATTGTCAGTTATTGATTCACAATAAATAGTCAAAAGCAGTAAGATGCTGATGAATTTATTTTTACCAGTATATTTTTCGTATCTCCTTGGAGTGCATCTTGCCTTAGCCCTGTGAGCAGTACCCCGAAATAACTTCTAAAAACTGTGAGAAAATTGATTTGAAGGAACCTTTAAAGCTTCCCAATAGAGATTTTTGTATATCTGCTTTCATATTAGATTCCTTGCCACACATTTTGCACAAAGTGTTGTCCTAACATACGGTCTATGTTGAGGGGTAGAGGGTCTTGGAAGAGCAGTCCTGGGGCTGCTATAACAGTGTACTAGCCTGATGTGATCTTAGTAGTATGTGGGCATTCCAATAAACCTTTTTGCTTTTCTCTCCTGCCTATGTGGGGTTCTACACCAAGTGTGGGATCTGTGTTTATATTTGTGGACTGTACAATTGTTAGAGCTCTGTTGAGCTCTAGAACTCAAGCAGTGAAGATCTGTTTGGAACCTTAAGCCATGTTGTGCTTCATAGTTAGGAAAAGCACTAAAATCTGGAAGATGCTGTAGGCAATCAAGCTAGTCCTTTCTACTCCAAAAGTGAGCCTCTTAACTTTTTTCCTGTAGTATGATGAGTCATCTCATTGATCTGGCTGAAATCTGATCACTTATAGTTTTCAGTCAGACGGGTGATCTGATCTGACTCAAATGCACAGCTGTAGAAGTGCCAAAGCCAGCGCAGTGGGAAATGACCAGAATAAGAGTGGATGGAGAATGGGGCTGTCCTTTCTCACAGCACCATCTCACATGGGCTCAAGTTTTTTCTGAAACTGCATTTCATAGGTGATTTGCTAATTACATGTCCATTTTAAATGTTGGACAATGTGTAGGAAGCTGTATTTTTATATAGCTCTTCCAAAAGCAATTTGGAAGAAACTGTTATGTAGAAAAAAAGTGTTTGTATCTTACCATTCAGTACACACACACTCCATGGAGAGACCTCTGTCAGAGCTCTGATTACTGAACATGCAGAGCACAACAGTAACACACAGACCTCAAGAACAGGAAAATTGATTTTATCTGTTGTATAATGATTTCAGCAGTGAAGCAGTAAGACCATGAATCTTAACTGAGATACTACACTAGCTGTAAACCTTCCCCCTTCAGACAGGGCAATCAAATATTATACAATCCTTCATGCAGTGCCGTGGGGTGCTGTAGCCCTTTGAAATGCAACAGCATTTTCCAGAATTTATTTTGCTCATGTGTAGGAATAGCAGTGGTGCAAGGTGCAAACAAGAGTCTGGACTATGGAATGGCTCTTTTGAACTTGTTTGTCTTAATTTCTTCTCATCAGGCTAGGAGAAGAGGAAGAAAACTAGCCGGAGAAAGAGGTGAGTAAATTAAATCTGGTAGCAGATCTCTCCTATTCCACATGAATGCTTCCTAAGGAACTAATCTTTCTCTGTAAATAATCCCTTAAGAGTTTTCCTGCACATTATGGGACTTTCTTCTGCCCTGCATCCCACTTACTCTTGAAAAACTCTCAATGAGTGCAGTCAAAACCCCATTCTTTTCTGTTTCTCTAGAATGTAAATAATAAGCTTTTACTTCCTTGAGGCCAGGGAAGGATTGTAACAGATGGAGCAACACAAAACATTAAAAAACAGCATTTAAACACGATCCTTAAGCATTAAGTATTTGTTACAACTTTCCAGATTCTCATCCTGATCAGTTTGCTACAAATCTCACACTCATTGCTGATCTTTCTTATAGCATCTTTTTACAAGGCTTGACCTTTCTCAAAGCCCTTGAGTGACTGAGGCAAGTCTGCTCCCTTTGTCTGTTGGCACTGGTGAAACGTTTTCCTAAGAAATCTCTCTTGCTTCACTTCAACCCTGCAACCTCTTTGCCTATATGCCAGATAAAAAGAGAAGAAATATTTTGAGTAGCATGACGGAAGAAGTGCCAGGAATTTCTTTAGGCACAATGCACCTGATTAAATATGTAGCATTTACAAGAAGAACAATACCTCTTCCCAATTTCCCTCTTCTGTTCCCTTTGCAAGATTAATGTTCTTAGAATGGCATTAACTTACTTTGAACAGTACAGCAAATACCAAAGTAAACTATGCTTTGGTCAGAGTTGCTGGTTACCAATATATTTTTGGGACAAATTCTATTTAATCTTCCTATTACTTGTTTCAGCAAAGAAAGTGGAGATATGCCAGTGTAATTTGTTCCAGTCACAAAGTTACAAGGCACTGTTAAAGAAGGATCAAGCTGTTACGCAAAAAAGACCAGATGAGCTTGATGACTAGCATTACTGGGATGAGATGAAATTCAGATCTTTTAATGAAAAGGCATGCACTTAAGGGCAATTTATGAGACTACAGGAACACACAGCTGGAAATAACAGAGTAAAAGGATAACAGAGCCACAGAATGATGGCAAGTTGCCACTTGTGCATTTTAATGCTCAGCCTTAACACTGAACAAACACAATTAATTTTTTCTGAGGAGTGTCTGGTTATTCTTTTCCATTTTATGTTATTAATCAAGATTGTCTATAGATGAATGGCTCCCAGACATCTGGAAAAGAACTCAGAAGTTTCTTAGCTTTGTCCTGTCAAATATTATTGACCCTCATGTAAAATTTGTTTACATGTGACACAGAACATTTCTTCAACTCTGCTCTTTATATGGGCCACGAGTGCTTTCCTGAATGAGTAGAAGAGAGAATAGGACACGACCACTTCATGCTTTCCTACATCCCATAATAGTGGGAACATGGATACCACTGGTGACAAAACTAGTCCATGGCTGTAGGCTGGAAGAGACACTGCAGTCAGAAGCTCATTATTCCATGTTTATATTTTAGGTAATTTTTGACATGTTTGAACAAGAATTTTTAAATGTAAGTTATATTTGTTTGATACTTCTGGTTTGATTTGATCATTATCTCTTCCTATCTCTATTAATTTTATCTATCACTATATAGCTATGTAGCATCTGATTACTGTATTTTAACGATTGTTGCCAGCTTCTCTAGATGTAGTACTGTACCATCCTCTTTAGAAGTATATATATTTCTTTTGCAAAGATGGCAAAGGCCTCACTGCATCTGTGTCTCTGAAATGCTTGTTCTTTTCACCTTACACTCTAGCAAGACCGTAGACACGCAAAGTACTGGGATAGTGTCCCACTGCCTATTTTCTTTTTGTCTTCACTGTTCACTGTTTTTCCTAATTCTGTTATCTAGATTGTATAGCTCTTGTGGAAATCAAATCAATGTCTCATGTAATTCCTGATCCATGCAATAAGAAACACATAATCAGACTAATAAGAAAATTTAACATGGTGTAACAGTCATGACAGAGTGAAGTCCCTTTCTCATACTGTGTGAATTAGCCAAGCTTTTCAGATACTTGGTTTATTTCATTTTCTTAAGCAGCTGCACAAACGTGCGTACAGATCTACATCTATAAATAATATACATCCTTTTGTAGTTAGATCTTTTACTCCTGTGAATCTGTGCTGTCTCATAATTCTCTTATTTTGAGACTGCAGAGCTGCTTCAAGTAAACCACAATTCTAATTAAAGCCAGCCAGAAGTTTTCATCCAAAGCTTTTTAGCAAAAAAATAAATAAATTGGTTACATAGAAATGTTTGCATAATTTCTATTGATTTCATGGAATCGTTTATGAAATTACAAAACTTTGTCAAAATACTTTTCATTTGAAAAGCACTTTTAGTATTATCTTTAAATATTCTGTGATGACTAAATGATTCAAAGCCAAATCAGTAGTTTTCATGTGATCGAAATATATTTCTCACTTTGTATATTTGTTCTTAATCGCGTGAAACTTTTGGAAGCTCTCTTTTGTCCAGTCACACTGTTCTTTCTCTCACCACAATTGCCAAAGAATCGAATTATCGGTATTTGTACTTCTCTTTGTTGTCCTCTATTAAAAGCCACAGAAGTGGCCTTTTTTAACCTTCTGTATTTTCCTCCAGTCTTTCTCCCTTCATAGTGACCCTTTGCTTTTTATTGCTTTCCGCAGCTTCCTTAATCCTTTTCACAGCACAAGGAAAGGAGGTGGCTGAGGGACAGAAGTAACTGGCTGCTTGCAGGTCTGAATCTGTAGCTACAGGAATGTGTTGCTCTAAAAGTTTGAAAGAGATTTGGATATGGTTGGGAGTAGGAGGGAAGGGCAGAGTATTTCTGGTGCTGAGAAAGAGAGGATAAAAAAAGTGAGATTACTGCAGCAGGAGAAAGAAGATTGAAAATCTGTAAATGTAGAAAATACAGATAAAGAGTGAGAGATACAAGAAGCAAGATGGCATTTAGGAGCTGCAGGGCCAGGGATGGTATCTCCTTGATTTACCACCTGGGAGGACCTAGAGTGCTCCTGGTGATCACGGCTTGCTCCCTGCTAATGGATGGTGATTGCTGTGCAGGAATTCAATACTGCAGTGAGCATTAAAAACTGCAGTCCTTCCCTTACACTGCTGAGTTTCCTAGATTACACACTAAACATCTTGTATAAATGTGCTTTAAAAAATAAAAGCTTTGATTTAAAATAAACCAGACTGCGGAGAGACTCAGCAACTGCTTTTGTTGTACACTGTTTGTGCAGCCTCCATTTTCCTATTTCTCTTTTTGCTATCCCTCTTACTTTCTTTTCTGTGTCACCTTTCAGTTTTAACAGCTATCGTCTCAACAGCAGTAGCTGCTATATATTCAAAAGAATTTCTGAGAATCCTGGGACCTGGCTGGTTATATAAAATCATGTATTTTAGTCCCGGAGTCTCAGTTTGAGCAAGTGTTTGAGCATGCAAAAATTCTGTACCATTTCTGACATGAATTTCTGGATGTACGTCAGTACCATCTAGCGGCAGAAGGAGTTACAACACCTAGTAGGCTCACAGGAAATGCCGGAGTTGACTTCAATAACCAAGATCCTTCAGCAGGAAGTTGGGTGTGGTCTGTAGAAGGAGATTAAAAAAAAAAAGAAGAAGAAGAAAAAAAAAAGAAGAAGAAGAAGAAAAAAAAAGAGGGAAAAGGCATGATGGAATTTAGCTGCAGTGTTCCTGGGTGCCATTCCAAACCCAGGAAGAGCAGGATTCTACACTGGTAATTAATTTTTAATTGTTTCTAGCAATATTAAGACAGAATTATGCCATTTTAAAATATGTGCTTAACAATAACATCTGACAGGATTCTGCAGCAGGACCACTTGCATTTTCCTAATTAACCCTTCTGCTGCTGCCAGGCTGTGCATGTATTCTTAGCAGCAATTTGGTACAGACCGTGCATGACAGAATGCCCCAGGTGCTTTTGCCTGCAATGGATGGGGTTGTTTGCAGGGAGACCTGCAGAAGTTGGGATGTGTGTGGATGTCTGTGTAGGTGTAAAGAGCCATATGCATATGGATGAAAGGAGGAGAAAGCATTGTGCTGCGGTTTATTTAGCAGGCTTTCAAAATACGAATTTGTTGCTGCTGTGCAGGAATATGTATATTTAGGAAAAGAGTAAAATAGGATTATGCAGATTGTATTTTAACTGTTGCATTATTTTAATTTGATAATCATTTCTTGGAAATACCGACTTACAGAGAAGTGACTTTTTATGCATTTGCTGTATTTTTAATGTGCTTACTCAGGATAAGGACTTGAGAAAAATAAATGAAGGCTACAGCAGAGGTAGTGTTTATGATTTCAGATTGAAGTATTTGCATTAGGAATATTTTTCATTTGTTCTTTTTAACTGAGCTGTCTGGAGCTCTGAGAAAAAATGTTCTGCCCTTGTTAGTGAAAAGTTAAAATGTTACTGTACATTCTGTATGGTATCAATCCTAAAAGTGTGTTATTTAATGATCAAATACAATTTTTGCTTAATTCAGCAATTCTTCCAGTGCACAATGTGTTGCCAGGCGGGGGATCGGAATACAGGTGCTTGTGCCTGATTCCTTGTTTCCTGAGCTGGCAGCTCTGCAAAGGCAGCGTATTTGTATCTGAACAGAAGGAGCATCTCATGTTGCTTTCAACTGAGCCCTCTAGCCTTAAGTGCCAGTAGTGGATTCTAAGAGTCATTTTTGGTCCTTTTAGCTGGAGGGATGGTTGGTTCAAGGTGCAGCTTAAGCAGGATAATAAAGATGTGAACTGACTGCATTCTCACTCCTCAACACTGATCTGTAAACAATTCAGAACTGTTGATGCCTCGCAGTGAATGTGCTGGAAAAATATCTCCCACTTTATTCATTACTTTTGAAAAAGGAAAGTTGTTATTGCATGATGTATGACATTTTTATACAGGCTTTTTTTGTTTTGTTTTGTTTTTGCCAGCCTACCTTCACAAGCATTAATAAAATTTTAAATTAAATGTTACCTCCGAGAGGCAAGCTGCAAAGGAAAATGGTTTATCCTGAAATAAAAGCAAATGAAAAAAGTCATTTTATAACAACTTCTTCTTGGTTGATAATTGCTGTACTTAACAAAGATGTCCCACAGAAATTTCTATGCAGGTATATTCTTTTACATTGTCTGTGACTATTTATGTTGCTCTAATTTTTTTTTTTTTTTTTTTTTTGTGTGTGTGTGTTTTATATTTTTAGCACTTTTTTTGTGAGGGAGGCTAAACAGTAATTAAGAGGTGCAGGATGAAAAGATGGCACAGTCAGTGCTGGTACCACCAGGACCTGACAGCTTCCGCTATTTCACAAGAGAATCACTTGCAGCTATTGAACAACGTATCAACGAAGAAAAAGCTAAAAAATCCAAACAAGAACGCAAAGATGAAGATGATGAAGATGGCCCAAAGCCAAACAGTGACTTGGAGGCAGGAAAGACCCTGCCATTTATTTACGGCGACATACCTCCAGGAATGGTATCTGAGCCCTTGGAAGACCTGGACCCATATTATATCAATAAAAAAGTGAGTGTATTTTATCTTTATGTGAAACTTTAAGAAGATTAAAATACAGCAGACTCTCTTGGCAGGCTTAGCATTTCCACTGTTTTGGATCAAGTCTTTGCTTACCATTATATTCTGATTTCTTTCATTGGTAGAAATCTGAATTCTAAGAACAGAAGTTAGAAATGCATGTTTATGGAATCCAGTCTGTAGGTAGAAGTGAATTCAGGTTTATTTTAATATACTTGGCATTTTATTAAAATCTGGAGCTTTCAGTGTTTTATTCCCAGGAAAACTATTGAAAAGGCAGCACAAGGACTATCTTCAGCACGCCATTAGTTCATTAATTGTTCAATAATACACGTGAAAGGAGCTGATCATTTTGGAGTTCATCTCAAAGGCAGCTGGTCACCTTCTCCCTGGCTTTCATCACTGTCACCTGGGAGGCTTAGGCTGCATTCTCTTGTTGCTAGGAAGGATATGAAAGTATGGAAAAGTGATTTATCAGGATATGTTGAAGGTCTTTCATTTTCATTCAGTCTATAGAGTGAACTTGGAACTTAGATGCCCTGGGTGAAAAATTTTTCATATCCGGATTTATATTCCTCATTGATTGTTATCACAAAGGAGGGAGGATTTCCTTTTGGAATGTCCAAAAAAATTTATGTAATTTTAAAGATACTTTATGGACGTGTTCATTTAAAAAACAAAAAACCAACAGAAAACGTAGGAATACAAAAAATAAGAACACACACAATAAAACCCAGCAACAACTGTGAGGCCAAACACAATAGTGCTAAACTTTAGACTCTTATCCAGATGGCTTTGGGTTTCCTCCAGAATTCCATTCCTTCAGCTTTTGGCATAATACTTATTGTATTATTTTTATACTATCGGTAAACATGGAAGAATTTATAGGAAAAAAACTTGAATTAAGCAAAAAATAATAATAATTTAAATATTTTTGCTTGAAGAATTAAGGATATGCTAAACAGAAACAACAGCGTTAAAATAAATCAGCTCTACCTAAAATGTTCATTGCAGAATTTCCAAAACTCCATTCATTTGTGGAGAATTGTGACTTAGATTTGAAAATTAGGTTTCCAATTAAATACTTCTTTCCACTTGGTTTACTCTAGTGGGTAATCCTGTGGAAGATCAGAAGTTAGGCAAAAGAAATTTGGGTCCAGGTGCTGATTCCTTTCCTTCCTCTTTTCCCAGTTCCGCAATAATAAACATCTAAATTTGGTGCTGGAGATCTTTAAGTTATCATTATCATGGTTTGGAAACCAGAAAAGTAATTCTGGAATTCTCTGTGCAAATGAAGTACGCTCCCGAATTTCTTGTCCCTGAATTAGCCATACGTTGCAGCTGTCTTGTTCTTTTGCGAAAGCATAGTTTCTAGGTTTCTAGCTCAAGATGTGAGACTCCAAACTACATGTTTTGCAATCATAATTTCTTCTGATATTTTTCTTGGTGTTCTTTGTATATTTTTGAACATTCTTACTTGTGTATTTAGGTCAGATTGCATTTTAATTTTTCAGTGTGTCTTGATAGGCCAGCATTGCTCAAATGATGTATCGTCAAATGTTGTGTCAGAGCAAAGGAAACTGAAAACATGTGAAAAACTGATTTTGGAACAGAGTTTCTAAAACTCAGAGTAGAATATTAAGAGAGTTGAAAAGCAGTGGTAGAAAAGTTACCACTTTAGAGACTAATTCTTCCTCCTTTACAAATAAGAACCTAAGAATGGTCTGAGAGTCAACATGTGTCTGAGTATCTGAATGTATGTTTCATTTGGAAGAGCTCAAGTTTTTGATTCCAAGCAGGAGGAGAACTTGTGTTTCCAGGATTTCATCTGCTTCACTTGGCACACCTTCTCAGAAAGTATAGTCTTTGAAAACACTGCCCTCTGATTCCAGCTGAGACAGGTGATAACTCCTGGCAGTGCTCCAGTTTTTTATGGATTATATCCCTTTGGGCTTTTTAGAGCTGTCACAATGTTAGGCAGATCCTCATACCTTCAGTGAGAGTAAACTTTCACCCTTGTTTGGAAAGAAAATAGGAATAGATAGGAATTTACCCAAATGCATGGATATCTAAATAATTTTTAAAAGCACTCCATGTTCAATAAAGGCTTCATAGTTCTTTATTTCCCAGATTTTAAGAAAACTGTTACATTTATATATATATGTATGTATATATATATATATTAATACTGTCAGTACACATGAATCATTGCTGAAACCATGGAGAGACAGTGAAAATATATAGATTATTGAATTCTTTATGAGGTAAAAGTAAAGCATAGTGTAAGAAAAGTAGATAGAGTTGCAGGTATGAAACTCTCACAAGAAATAGTTAAAGGGAGAAGCAATACGTTTATCATTTCTTGAATTACAGTGAAAACTATCCACCATATTTATGTTATGACCAAAAACTGGTTATTGAACACTACATTTCCTTTTTTGCTATTTCACTTTTGAAAACCACATCACTCCGTAGTACTATTGTCTTAGTACTTTGGTGGTATGATAATTAATTCTGGTTATTTGATTAAGGAAATGCTGATGTTTTCATGAGTCTTTTTTTTTTTTTTTTTTTTTTTTAATGTTACATGCACCAGTAGATATATTATAAGCTACAGAATGTATATTAGTGCCTCAGTGTACCTGTCTTTGTTTCCTAGCTAGCAATCTCAGGATTGCTTATGATTTCTAAATAAATTCTTATTGCATTTTAATGGAATCCTATAGATAGTAGTTTGTCTAGAATCTGCTGTATGTGAACTAGGCAAGGGGATTCTGATTCTGAGATGGGCAAAGGGGAAGGTGCACACAGAAGACTTTGACCAAATATGATTAATGATGAAATGAAAATGATTCAGGGTTTGACCTTGTGAACTGTAACTTGTTGGTATCTTTTAAATGTAATTTTTATTTCTGTGTTTCTTTTTCCAGACCTTCATAGTATTGAATAAAGGGAAGGCAATATTCCGATTCAGTGCCACCTCTGCCCTGTACATGTTAACTCCTTTCAATCCTCTTAGAAAAATAGCTATTAAGATTTTGGTACATTCATATCCTTTTCAAGTGGTCAGTCTAAAGCTGTAGTCAATGAGATGTTGCTTAATATTCAAATCATTCACTGGCATGTGTCCCAGGGTTGAAATGATCTGTGGTGCTTTGTCTCTCTTCTTTCTGTTGTTTCTCTCTTCTGTTGTTTTTCTTTTCCCCTTTTTTGTTTGTTGTTGCTGGATCATAATATAGAAACATCAGAAGACAATCGGTCATCAGTCATCCTTGTTTACAGTTTCTTCCTCTGTCCTTCTTCTTCCCCCTCCGCTTTCTTTTTTTCGTTTCCCTCTCATTTTCCATGTAGTCCTCAAACTTTTTTTTCATCTTTTTACCTCCAACACATTTTTCACAAACTATAGGTATATTCCTCAAAATACTTTCAGTTCATCACGAACACCTTGTGTTAAAATGAAGTCTTTGATCCCAGCTATGTACTTGCTTTAATATTTAGTGAAAATCTTGTTTCATTATTCCTTTTCATTTTCTGATTCAGATCCAAATTGAAAGCTAGTTTGATAGAACAGCTTAGTTTCTTATTTACATTCTCCACCATATGTGTATCTTACCTGCCTATTCCTTCATTATTATTGCTTTATCCACTTGTAACCTTTTGTAAACTTGTATTTCTGTCTAAGTAGGTTGGATTTTCCACATCATAGTTAGAGATTTACAAAACTAAGTAGTCATAATGACATACCTATTGCTATGTCTTTCTCTGTGTTTAGATATATAAATAAAATAGGCATCCAATTGGCCTGATCCCTGATAGTGATATAAGGTCACTGAGGGCTTTGACTTCAGTAAATCTGCTTACTTAAGAAGCATATACAAATATTTGCATGCTGATATTTCACAAGACTCTAACATAAACACATTGAAATCAGATTTGGTTTTTGAGTGTTTTTTTTGGGGGGTGGGTTTATTTATTTTTTTGGTAGCATACATAGAGGGATCCTAGGATCATGTAGAATAAACCTTGGAGGGATTCTATTATACTTTTAGTATAATGGAAGTCTGATAAATGTGATTGCCTAATAAATGTTGGGTAACATTGTCAGTGGCTAGCCTGCAAATGAATTCAAAATCAGACAACACTACATAGTTGGTATTCACTTGGTACTGGTTTCACTACAAATAATTATTTGACAGCTATATGACACTCCATAGCATGTAACGAGCAATTAGATGGAGTGATGGAAGATTGTAGAACTGAGATGGTGGTGAGTAGTTGGAGTGACCAAAGTCAATATTAAAAAGCTTTGTTTAATATTTTTGAAAGGTATAGTCCAGTTATTTCTCCCTGATGAAAGAATAGTGAGGGTTTTGAGAGGATATTTCTTCATAAAGGATTTTGAAAGCTGATGTAAACATAGACTTGTAAGTACTCATAATGTGTTATGTTTTAAAATATTGTCTTTTCTCTTGTGCTCTTTTCAATATGAATTGTATAGCAAGTAGCTACCTTCTGATTAAAAGATTTGAGATACATTTACAGGTGTGAAAGACCCAGAGATCTGCTGACTGTAAGGCCATAGTTTGAGAGTTCAGAAGTCAGAGGTATTTACTGTTGCTTGAAGTTTTTACTTTATTTTTGGTTAATGTAGACATACAGAGGAAACATCGTGAGAGGAACATCACAATACTTACCACACCATAATACTCAGATTTCTAGTCTGGAAACCTGCATTTTAGTTAGAGAAATTAAAGCTCTTCTGAAAACAAGCTTTGCTATCTTTCTCATTTTTGGTGATGGTGCCATCATGTGGACATTTTATGCTTCATCTGTGTGATTGGTTTTTATTGTGGTGTTTCTGTTTTCATCTCCAGGAATGCATTAGCCCTGAAATTGAAGGTTTGCAAATACAGAGCAGTTCTGTCAAAATCAGTGAAAATGTTTATAGCGTGGAATTGTTCTAAGATTTTCCCTAGGGTTTTTTGGTTTTGCTTTTTAGAATAAAATGTGACTTGTTCTCTACCACTTTTTATATTACAAAAATATATATATAAAAAGCAAATGCAGATAAAATGACTTTCTCACAAATTTATCTATTCTCTCTATTAAAATGTGTCAACTAGCTTTCAATATATACGTTGGAACAAACAAATTGTTGATATGTGCCAAATTTTATGGTGAAAATTAAAGGAAATAATTGAAGAAAATGGACCTTTCATTGCTTTGTTTGCAAGAACTAGATGGTATTTGTCTAAATCATCCAATAAAAACACTTTTTTGGTGTTATTCCACTAAATTAGAAGCTACTACTTTCAATGTTCATGTTTTTATTTAAAAAGAGAAAAAACATCTAAGGTATTGCTATTCTTCTTTTTATTTATTTATTTATTTATTTCAACTTTTCTAATTTTTACTATGTGATTGTCATAACTATAAAGAGGTGACTATGAAATATGCTCAGTGCTTTTCTCTGAATGTCAGCATTGCAGTGGAGAGATAAATATCTCCTGATACTGGATATCTGCCAGACCATCCTGTTTGATATTCTTTTAATGAGATTTTCTGGCTTACATTCCTTGACTCTTAACCCACATTATTCAGCATGCTTATCATGTGCACTATTTTGACCAACTGTGTATTTATGACCATGAGTAACCCTCCTGACTGGACAAAGAATGTAGAGTAAGTGAAACGGATTTTCTTTGAATTATATTCAGTCATCTGAAATAAACTGCTGTTAATGATGTTACACTAATAAGGATAACATCTAATGACAGCAGCTACTTTGTAACGTTTTAAACACCTATTCAGATGCAATCTTCTCTGTAATATTAAATCAGTGTATTTTATAAGGCTTCCTTCATTGCAGAATGTTCAGTTTGCATTCTCTGTTTACAGTATTAGATGGGTAATGTGGGAACAGGATGCTAGTCTTACAAGTATGTAAAAAAAGTGGATGCATTGCAGGAACTAGTATAGATAAAGGGTGCAGTAAAGACAATCTGTCAGTGATTTAGTTTTTTTTTTTTTTTTTTTTTAATGAAAAATAAGCTTTTTGAAAGGTATTTTAGTGATTGGCTAATCCTCCCATAGGAAATAGCACCTAGAAAGAGAGAAGTTCCAAGACAGCATCAACCCCAGTCCCCATAACAGTTGATGCATATTTTGTGATTGTTCCAAGGCAGTGCAAAATACTGCTCTTTATGGTGCTTCATTTTTGTAATAACATCTTATCCTTCTGCTGTAACTTCACTTCTAACTGATTTGGATGATAAGTACATGTTTAATCTTCAGTAATCAACAGTGAAATCATAGGACAATTAAAGTCAGTGTAGGCATTCTCGTTTTGAATTGCATGTGAACATATATGTATTCAGGGTATCTAGCATATAGTATTTATAAACAAATATAGCTAGCTTGAATATTTATTTGTGTCATATTGTGCCCTATGTATATATAATGCAAATCTTAGTTGTCTATTGAGTGAAGTTGTGTGGGAAAAACTTTTTTGTTTTTTTCTTAGTGACTGAACTGAAGGATATCATACAGGAAAATTGGTTTCAGGTTGATTGTGTCTGAAAACCAGTGTGAGTCTTTTAAACAGTTTGACTTGAAACAGTCTGTTTTACCTTCTTTTTGAGTAAAGATATAAATGAAACTAAATTTCAAAATGGCATCATTTGGAGATAGAAAATTGAAATGACTCAGAATGCCAGAATTAAGCACTTACACTTCTTATGTTTCAGGAAGTTTTTTTAGTCTAAACGAGCACTAAATTTTATTGGATTCTGTGCAGAGTTTTGATTGGTCTTGCGCAGGATTTTGCACCTGAAAACACTGATTTCGTTCCAGTACTATGCTTGTCCAGCTGAGGGTGAACTACTGGGTACAGCTACTCTAGCAAAGTGAATGAGGGCTGATGAGATTTGACACATTGACAGATCACGGTACTCTAAAACATTTCAGCATAAAAATAATACTGAAGAAGTTAATATTCAGACTGAAAGCAACTTCTGAAATTATGACATCGTATGTTTTTTCTTGTAGAATTAGGTTGGACATAAATATGTGCCAATAAAGTAACGGAATTTTGCAACTGACTCGTTAGCATAGATTATACCATTTGAACCTCAATTTATGGGTTGTCATCTAGTCTTTTAATCATGGTTTGATTCTTCTCCTTTAAGGAAGAAATTCTGCAGATGTTTAATGCTGGTTATGTCTATTAAATTCTTATGCTACTCAAAGAGTAGAAAATGGGACTAGAGAGCATACTGTGTAGGGATATGTTTCTATAAACTCTATCTTATGTATTCTCCTCAGATACACATTCACTGGAATTTATACCTTTGAATCACTTATTAAAATTCTTGCAAGGGGCTTCTGCTTAGAAGATTTTACATTTCTTCGAGACCCATGGAACTGGCTAGATTTCACTGTCATTACATTTGCGTAAGTCTACTGTTTGTTTCTTTTGGTTTGGTTTGTTTTTTTTTTAGAATGGGTTTTTGGTTTTTTTTTTACTCTTTCAGATAGGATGAACTTAGTGACTAAAAATTGCCTGATATTTTGTCAACCAGAACATTTGGAGCCTGGACTTCCTGCAGTTTCAATATGTTTCTTCTACCTCTTTTACACATTTTAGTATTTCTAACTGAGCATGTGCTGCAGAGGCCAACATGGTGTGTCAGCCTAGGATTGTGAATGCCATCAGCCTGAACTGTTCATATCCTGTCTCCTTTCTGCATATCAGAATTAAAGGAATCATTTTGACTTCCTGCTAGAAGCTGACAAAATTAGGTTTCAAAAACAAGTCAGTGTGGCTTATTTTGATAAATGAATTTAATTTTACGATCAGAAGGACATTTAGAACACAAGCAAAATACAGTGAATGGTGAAAAGGTCTTAATCAAAGACCCAAGCAATAAGGATAAAATCTGCCTCAATTCTGAGTAACTGTGATTTAATCCTACAGGTATGTAACAGAATTTGTAAACCTAGGCAATGTTTCAGCTCTTCGAACTTTCAGAGTATTGAGAGCTTTGAAAACTATTTCTGTAATTCCAGGTAAGATGTAGTTGGTGTAAGGTGTTAGGCCCCTCGTTTCTCCAACTGTTATTTGTGTGCTGTCATTGTGTTTGTGTGTGAACTCCCCTATTACAGATATGTGACAGAGTTTGTGGACCTGGGCAATGTCTCAGCGTTGAGAACATTCAGAGTTCTCCGAGCTTTGAAAACAATATCAGTCATTCCAGGTGAGAGCTAGGTTAAACACTGAGGCTGACTGTTGTTCCACAGAGGCTATACTCACATTTTTGAAGCATAAGCCTTGTTTGCTACACCTTTTTAATAAAATAAAAAAGCAGGAATCAAGGCATAACTTCATTTAAATTGATTTTTGCTTTTTTAATTAGCTGTGTTTTCTTTTTAAAAGTCAGCCTTTGAGTTTAACAAACACTTGCATGAGATATTTGCAGTAAATAGCCTATGTGATTTGCATCTTATGACATCAAGCTTTCCTTTATATGTTTTAACTGTAAGTTAATTTTAAGCTTTCATATTGATGCAAACTTTATCATTTATTTCAGGCACTTGATATACAACTTTAACTCAGTTTCAAATGTCATGTATAAAAAATTAAATTCTAAAGGATAGCATGGGCCTTGCATGGGGACTTATTTTAAAGATGTCTTTCTTCTCCAAACCATCAGCCCTGTCATATCATCAGAAGTTATCTTTAAAATATGAATTTATTACATCTTTATAACAGGTTTATAAATGCAGAATAATTTTAAATGGTTCACGTCAGAAAGGTTTGGGCAAGAAGCATCAGCAAAAGCAAAGAGTACTTTCCTATGTAGGGTGGAGCTATAGCATGAATGATAAAATCACTTGATTTGTCATAAAGAATATGTTTGGTAACATCTACTTTTATTTCTGTACACTCTAAAATAAGCATAAACTTACAGCTTTTCATTCATCTTCACAAGTAATCAATCTTTTAACAGATACTATTGTATTATAAACATTAGACAGTTATTATTTTGCATGAAATCTTTATCAGAAAAAAATCACATGATTTTTAATGTGTTTAGTATCTGCTTAGTATCATAATAAAAATCCTTTCTCTTTGCAGGCTTGAAGACTATCGTGGGAGCCCTAATTCAGTCTGTGAAGAAGCTGTCGGATGTTATGATCCTGACTGTGTTTTGTCTGAGTGTATTTGCACTAATAGGGCTGCAGCTGTTCATGGGCAACTTGAGGAATAAATGCCTGCAGTGGCCTCCAGACAATTCTACTTTTGAAACAACTGTTATTACCTACTTTAATAGCTCTATAGGTGAAAATGGTACATTTATTAATACAACGATGACAATATTTAACTGGGATGAGTACATAGAAGATAAAAGTAAGAATCCTTTATATCAACTACTTCATTGTTTTTTTTTCTGAAAAATTTTGAAACAGATACAAAAGCATATCAATATATTTTCATTTAAAATGGTGTAACCTACCCAAGAGGCATAAAAGCATTCATAGCTTTAACAGCTCAAATTCATTAAAAAGACACACCTTCTGTAGGAAAATAAAGCAACCATCATGCTGTAGTTTAACATACTATTGTACTAGATACCTATGTAGATATATATTTAACCTTCTACTGATTATAATTTTTGGAGTAAATCCTAAAGCTTTGAAGAAAAAGGCATGAATATTGAATCTGATGCTTGTATCCCTGAAAGTTAGGAAGCCTCAGTTTAACAGCTAAATGCTTTTGGATTAAAGTATTATGAACTACCTTATAATCTTTTAATATACTTATCATCTTGGCACACTAGTAGTATCTTAGAAATGTAAGCTTGGAAAAGATTTTGGATGATAACCCATCCTTAAAAATCTTTGAAAAAGATCCTTTTCCTTTCCCCTGCTTTCTTTTCCTCCCCTTTCCTTTCTTCTGTTGACATAAATCCAAGTGCTTTCAGACCAGCTTGTCAGTTGTAAAGGTCATTCTCAATTTTGGTCATCTTCTCTCCTAGCTTGATATCTTCAGAATACTTGATGTATTTTTTGTATTATTTCATGCCTCGAGTTGTTAATGAAATTACTTGTTATAAAACAGATCCTTTAAGGATCTTAAAAAAAAAAAAAATCTGAATTATTTCTGAAGTATTTTCTGATCATTCAAGCTGAAATATATATTCTTTATTTGCCTCAGAAGGTGTCATGTATAACTTGTCCCTGGGGCTATTATCCTGTTAGTAAGTTGACAAGGGAGGAGAAAGGAATAGTTTTATGTATGCCATATATTTGATAAACTCATATCAACTATTACTTATCATTATCTTGTTATTGAAAAAAATGATATATATATATATATTTTTTTTTTCTAAAATACTGGGCTGACAATTGAGCTGATTTAATAGTTTGTCTGAGTCCTCTGCTTAACAGAGGAGGAGCTGTGGCTCATAGGAGCATGAATTACACACACGTAATTTTTAAAATTCATCTCAGTTGCCTGTCTGCATTTTTACACTCATTATGAGTGTGAGTAAATCTCTCGCAAGGAATAACTATATGAGCACCTAAATATCTACAAACCTATTGCCTCTTATCTGGTGTCAGGGAATAGATTGCAGATGTAGAAGGGATGTCCACAGTCTCTCTTTATAATAGGCAGATTTTTTGCTGTTTCCATCATATACTGGTAGTGATAGAGTAAAAGAAGTCTATAGGAACTGGTTGCAATTCCTTGCTTGTCTCTTTAGTGCTAGTCCTGAGTTCATGCCAGCTAAGCTAATCCATGCCAGCTGGTGGTGAATCTCAAGGAACCATCTGCTTCCTGGGAACAGCCAGAACATGCCTAATTTTGGCAACTTCAGTTTAATATGCCACCTGACCCAAAATTTCCACTAGAGATTCCCTTTTTTTTTTTTTTTTTTTTTTTCTCCATATAAATCCCAAACAAGCAATTGATGACAAACTAATTTTCCCTTTTTACATCACAGCAGATGAGAAAGGGTGGGAGAGGGTGGGAAAGGAGAACAGCAGGAGCAGGAGGAGAGAGAGAAAGAAAGGGTGTTCCAGGGACTTTTTAGTGTTTCATCTCTCCGAATTAATTTTGAACCCTGTTTTAATAGTTAGCCTATTAACAGAATATAGATTTTTTAAGTACAGTCCTCTGTAACAGAATTACATGTATTATTTCTCATGCGCAATAAAAGCTTGGTTTCTCCTCCCACTATTCAAGTCAAGATCCAGTTAACAATTTCTTGTTCATGTTGTTATGTGCTATGCTTTCATGCTGCAAAAACTTCCATGATTTTTCAAGTAACATTCAAGTATGTAATTAAGAATTATAAGAAGTAACCCTAAGTGGTATATATAAAATTGCATGATCAAAGTCAGGGTATTGACCTCATTGTTTTTCTTGCTTTCCTGGTATTTGTTTATTATTTGCTGACATATACATTTTATTAACCTATTATTAGTGTATCTTATTCATTTGTATAGGTTACTGAGAATTAAACGTATAACTGCCTTTCTGTTCTCTAAAGAAAGACCAACTTCAAGACTCTACAAAACATCATTTTCCTGTCAAAGCAGTACTTCCCTTCTTCATCATATATTACAATTAAACTGTTAGCTCTACTTATTTCTTTAAAGTGTAGAAGTTTTAATCATTGCTCAACTTTCTCTGGTAAAAATGATGTCTTTTTCATAATCTTTTTCCTTTTTTTTTTTTTTTTTTTTTTTTAAACAACAGATCATTTCTACTTCTTGGAAGGACAAAATGATGCTCTGCTGTGTGGCAATAGTTCAGATGCAGGGTAAGAAAATCATTTTTCATAGTGCATCAAGAAAGTTAGCTACTTAGAATAGCTCACGTGGCTAACTGAAGTATCAGTTGTACCATAGAGTTTCAAATTACCAACATTTTGGAATATGAAACTATACCTAAATATAACCATCTATGTGATTTGAGTTTACACAGGCAATTTCTTCAGCACCTTTATTTTGTAAAGGTAATCCCATGAATACTATGTGGATAAATGTTACTGCCAGCTGGCTGACTATTTACTACTAGCTGTGCTAGATGGCAATCTTCTCTTGTGCTGATGGAGATATGTTGATATGAAAAATTGTGGGGAAGGATAGATTACTATTAGCTATATTATTATAGCAATGAAATATAAGTAGGAGATGGAATTAAAAATTGAAATCCACTAGGATTTTTTATCTTAGGTATGTAGAATAAAGTTTTACTTGTTCAAAATTTCATTTGCAACAGGTACTCCTGAACAATTTTGTGATTTTTGTAGCATATCGTAATCTAGAGTAGTTGTTAAACATAGCATTTCCTCTTCTTTTGTAGTCAATGTCCAGAAGGATATATATGTGTGAAAGCTGGTAGAAACCCCAACTATGGCTACACAAGTTTTGATACATTCAGTTGGGCATTCTTGTCACTGTTTCGATTGATGACTCAGGACTTTTGGGAGAATCTTTACCAGCTGGTGAGGACTTACTAAAATAAACAGCACCATCACCGATACCATTACTACATATTATTTGCATAGTTCTTTTCATTCACATGTACCTGAGATCTTTGGGACACAAATCATCTTTTATTTCACATATATAAGCTGTCTAAAACAACAGGGGCCTTAGATTTCTGTGTGCTTCTTAAATACATAATAAGAAATAATTGTTAAGAATTATTGTTTCCTTTTCACAAATGAGTAAATGAACTTGTTAATGCTTCTTGCCCAAACATGCTGCAGATAGATGCTTGCTAAATTAATTTGCAGTCTAGTAGAGATAGATCGTCTTTGAGAAGGTTACATCTCGTCCCTGAAATACACACATCCTTAACCTGAAGGACTGTGATGTTGTGCAGGATGACATTTTGTATACTGCACTGGCTTTGTGGCACTGTAGTTTGAGTCTGATAAGAAAAGGTAAGATAGTGGCTAGCGGCCCCATTACTATTAAAGTAGTTTAAAGGCTATAATAAAAAGATATAATGGAGGCAGCAACTCATATAAGAGATTTTCATTGGTAGAAGTTCTGAACTATTTAAACTACTGAATCATAGTCAGCTGTACCATAGCAGACACAGAACTTGGATTTTTACACATGTAGCTACGATGTAATACTATCTAGTTGTATGTAGAAAAATTAGCATAATCATCTTGTGATAAAACAGAGAAATTTTACAGTGTATTTCTAATCTATACCATAGAAGCCACCAGATTATGTAACAGTGTGTAAAAGTCTTCTAAAATGTGTATTATCTCTTTTTCCCCAGACACTGCGTGCTGCTGGGAAAACATACATGATATTTTTTGTTTTGGTCATTTTCCTGGGCTCTTTCTACCTGATAAATTTGATCCTGGCTGTGGTTGCTATGGCCTATGAAGAACAGAACCAAGCAACCATGGAAGAAGCAGAGCAGAAAGAGGCAGAATTTCAACAAATGCTGGAACAACTGAAAAAGCAACAGGAAGAAGCTCAGGTATCCTTGTAAAGTAAAACTTTTTTCCACTCATGGTTGCAATTGGATGTTCAAATATGAGAACAGTTTCAGTCACCCACTCCCAAATATTACCTCCTATCTTATATATTCTTTCATTTTCCAAAATATCTTTAATATTTTACGTAGCACTTTTTCTGTGGTCTTGAGTAAGCCCTTTCCTGGGCTGTAGTGACCATGCTGTGGTTGAGTTCATGCTCCAGAGTGACATGAAACAGGCAAAAAGTAAAACTGGGAAGCTAAACTTTGGAAGAGCTAAATTCCAGCACTTCAGGGAGTTAGTCAACAGAGCACCCTGGAAAACTGTCCTCATGGGCAAGGGGCGGAGCAAAGCTCACAGATCTTTGAGGAGGCTTTTCTCAGGGTGCAAGAGCTCTCCATCCCCAGGTGGAGCATTTCAGGAAAGGAAGGCAAGAGACTGGCATGGGTGAACTGGGACCTGGTGGTCAATCTGAAGATCAAGAAGAAAATGCACAGGCAGTGGAAAAAGGGACAAATACCACGGGAAGAATTTAGGAAGTTGCTAAGCTGTGTAAGGATGGGGTCAGGAAAGCCAAGGCCCAGCTTGGACTGAACTTGGCAAAGGAGGCCAAAAAGAACAAGAAAGGCTTCTTACAGGTACCTCAACCAGAAAAGGAAAGTTTTAGAGGGTATACCCCCTAGTGAGTGACACAGACAAGCTCATAACAACAGACAAGGAGAAGGCTGAGGTACTTCACAACTTTTTTGACTTGGTCTTCTCTGATAACTGCTCACCACACAGTCCTCAAACATCACCAAGCTGTGGGGTACAGTTGACACACAAGAGGGATGGGATGCCATACTGAGGGCCCTATACAAGCTTGGGAATTGGTCCATGTGAACCTCATGAGGGTCAACAAATCCAAATGCAAGATCTTGCACCTGCATTGAGGCAACCCCCATTACCAGTCCAAACTGGGGGATGAAAGGATTGAGTGCACCTCTGCCAAAAAAGACCTGGGGGTACTGGTAGATGGGAAGCCGGACATGAGCCAGCATAGTGCCCTCTCAGCTGAGAAAGCCAACTGTATCCTGGGCTGCATAAAAAGAAGCATGGCCACCAGGGTGAGGGAGGTGATCCTGCCCCTCTACTCTGTACTGGTGTGACCTCACCTGGAGTACTGCGTCCAAATACGTGATCTGCAGTACAGGAAAGATGTTGACCTGTTGGAGCGCATCCAGAGAAGGGCCACAAAAATGATCCACAGTGTGGAACACCTCTCCTATAAGGACACGCTGAGAGAGCTGGGGCTCTTCAGCCTTGAGAAGAGAAGGCTCTGAGGTGACCTGATAGAAGCCAGTATCTAAGGATACTGAAGGAGCTACAGGAAAGAAGGGGACAGACTCTTCAGCTGGGTTTGTGGTGACAAGACAAGGGGAAATAGCTTCAAGCTCCAAGAGGGTAGATATAGGTTAGATACAACGAAAGAATCTTCTACAGTGAGGGTGGTGAGGCACTGGAACAGGTTGCCCAGTGATGTGGTTGATGCCTTTTCCCTGGAGGCTTTCAAGGAGAGGCTGGATAAGGCCCTGGGCAGCCTGATGCAGCTGTGGTGTCCCTGTTCACTGCAGAGAAGGTGGACTTGATGGCCTTCAGAGATGCCTTCCAACTCAACTCTAAGGATTCTATGATTCTATCGTTCTGTGATAACTAGTGACAAAAAAGAACCGTTAAGGTAAAATTTCAAATAGGAGATAGAAATTATTTTGTTTATTGTGAGAGTAAACAAATGACTGAACGAGTTGCCTGGAGATGCGGAATCTGCTTACTTGGATATAAACAAAAGCGGTCTGTACATGGTCCTGGGTAGCCTGCTTCAGGTGACTCTGTGCTGCAGAGTTTGACACGATGACCTCAAGAGGCCCCTTCCAACCTCAGCCATTCTGTCAATTTGGAAACAGAGATGGAGATATGGGAAAATTATAGTTCCTGTAGTATTTCTCAGATTTTACTTCTTATGATAAACTGGTTTTGGTGAAGTGTGATCAGTGCTTTTATTTAAAATTCATTATTTTTTAAGAATATCAATAAATAGCAATACATTTTAAATAGTGAGTATGTATATTTGTATAAATGTTGTAAATTGCATATGTGCTTATTTTACATACAGGCAGCAGCAGCAGCTGCAGCAGCTGACTCAAGAGATTATAGTGGAGTAGGTGGAATAGGTGGATTCTCTGAAAGTTCTTCTGAGGCATCCAAACTGAGCTCAAAGAGTGCTAAAGAGAGGAGGAATAGAAGAAAGAAAAAAAAGCAAAAAGAACAAGCTGAAGGTGAGAAGGATGAGGAAGAATTTCGCAAATCCGAATCAGAGGACAGCATCAAAAGAAAAGGCTTCCGATTTTCCATTGAGGGGAATAGACTGACATATGAAAAGAGATTCTCTTCCCCACACCAGGTACCATGGTATTATTACCTCTTAAATGTCTACTCATCATAGAAGCAAATGCTTATAGTGCAGTTTGGTCAATTCCTGCAAGTGATCCCACAGATTCATTTAATGTCTTAAGAATATGACCAAGTTAATACATGCAATCAAAGATGAAACTGTAAGAATTAGAAAGATTTTCTTTAATTTATCTGTGAAAAAATCAAAATAATACGTATTAATTAGAATGAGTTGTATTTGCCAATTTTGTTAATGAAAATGAGCTCATCAAGATAGCATGAACAGTGGCTTCAGAAAAGGAATTTCATGTTTAGGAATTTCATGTTTTCAATTGGAATTGTGCTAAATTTAAGGTGCAAAAAACAGTAGAATTAACATAAATGTTTACGTGAAATTTGGCAAATTAATTGATATGAGACCTTTAATTGTGTTATCTTAAAGGTGGAGATATCTGTGGCAGTGTGTCCTTGCATTTGTTCTCCTACATTTATACACCTGTGACTCAAAAAGAGTACCATCTGCATCTCCCATCCAGATATTTATTTCATTTGATAGCTTTATTATTGTCATACTTCCTAAAGTTTTCAGGAGCTTCTCTTCATTTGCCCACCTCAGGCTGTCCCCTCAGCAGCTCAGGTCTCAATCTCACGTGCATTCTGTCCTTTCTCTTCCCCTTTGTGTAACTTATGCCTCAACTCTTCCTTTTATCCCCACCTTCTTGATTCTCCCTGATCTTTATGAATTGCTATCCTCCTCTTTTTAGCTACTATTACTAAATTCCTTCCTTCCTTTTTTATTCCTTCTTCTTTTATTCCTCTCTCTGGAAAGCCTATTTCATCACTTAAAAAAATAATGCGCATTCATGTCCTTCGCATGTATCATTTTCTCCAATTCCCATTCTCAGAGAAGCTCAAACCTCTTCATCTTTTGTACTCTTATTAAGGACTTTCCTCTTTTGATCAGACTGTGGTGGGAGTGTAATGTTTCTAGACTGTCATTTCTACCAAGTTAAGTCCTCCTCCCTGTTCCTTCCTAACATACTTTTTTCATAGCAATGCATCCATTCTTTTTTTCTTGGTCTGTCACTGTTTTATGCTGTTAACTGTCTGACTAACCTCTGTTAAGACTTCATTGCTGAATTTAATTCATGATTCATTCTGTTCCATATACAGAATTTCACATTTTTATCTATTGATTTCTACTTCATGTTGAAGTCTCATCTAATCCCTTAGGTGCATATTCCTACTCATGTCTCCATTCAAACTGCAGCCTTATTCAGCTGCAGTTCTGTTCATCCACCTGTTAAGAAATGAAGCATACCTCATCCAATTTCCTTCTCTTGCTTTTTCATCTCAAAGTTCATATACAACTATGTAGTATGGTAGTCTAGTGATCCCCTCCCCTCTGGTTTTCCAATTCTTTCCTCTCTGGGTTCTAGCTACCCCACTCAACAGAAATTCAACTCACCACAGTTTTTAATAACCTTTTCCTAGACAAAATGCAGGTTTCTATTGTATCTTTAACATCTTCCTTGACATTTCACTTTCCTTCAGTGTGACTGACCATTGTGTTTTCTTGAAAACTTAGTCTTCCTAACATTCATTGTCTCCTCTCAGTTCTGGTTTAGTTGTGCTTTAGAAGATCTTTTTACCGCTTTGACAGTTTTCTAAGCGATTTCCACAAGGCCCTGTTGCAAGTTCCCTTCTTTTTCTCTCTCTGTGTCCTTTCTTTCCCCAGTTCTACTCCAGACCCACAACTGCAAACTATTTTTAACTTAGGCGTATTTCCATGTCCCTATTGCTGCTGTATTCATCAAGAATATTGTTGCAAAGAGCACTAACATATCTCATTGTTATTACCTAATCTTCCGGTTAACATATCGACCTATAGATGTTTTCAATAGTGTAAAACATACTGTGCTTAAAGCTCTTCCCAACCTACCTTGACTTACAGTAAGCAAATCGACTCCCAGCTTTAACTGACTCATGACAGCATCCATAACCTCCTGTTTAATTTCCAAATTAGTTTCTTTGACCTCTTTCTGGTATGCTGCCCCTCATGCTTGGAAGAAGTTCCCATGAGTTTCCACAGAACACTTCATTGCTTTCCTCAAATCCCTCTTTAAAACTCTCTTTTACCATGCTGCCTACAGAAAGCTTGACAGGGAAGTGACTTCAGGTGAGCTAAGACCACTGTTTATCATACTCATCAATTTTGCCTACTCATATTCCCTCTCTTTTTGTATCCATCTGTTGTGTTATATCTAGATAGCAGAGTGCCTTTTTGTTCTGCATTTTGCAATGCCTGGAACAATGGGCTTGGATCCATAAAAATAAGTTGCAGAAGAGAAACAAAGGTGCTGCTTTGTTACGTACCAGCTCTGCTGTTCATAGAGGTTCTGGGTGAAGTCAGATGATAAAGCCAAATCATTCAAGTCAGGAGAATCACTAACATGAATTAAAGTTAAGCACATGCATAATTGCAAGATTAGAACTTTGTTTTGACTGATCCTGAGAAGATCCACCCATAGCAGAATATTTACTCACAGGAGTAAACTGATGAAGCCTAGTGAGGATGCTCATGCAAAATTACATACACATCTTTGCACATTCAGGATAGCTAACAGTTTCAAAAATGCAATAAAAAAACATATTGTGAACTACTTGACAAGTAGTTGCAAAAATATGTACTTTTTTTAAACTGGGCAGTATTTGGGAGCTATGTCTGTGTGCAGACTGACTCAATGGAAATTTACCAAAAATTGTATTCACTCAATCTGTCAAACTAGTCCCAGCCAGGGATAAATAGTGGCTAGATGTGCTTATACAATTTATGAACAGTTGATAATAAAACAGGCAGAATGGCAGAGGAAGCAATTCTGTCAAGCAGTTTCTTTTTTTGTATGGGAACTGTTGAATCATGGCCTGAATGTCTGATTGACCACCTGAGGCAAGCATTGAGTCAGCCGCAGGGGCACAGGTGAATGCAATTTCACCTGAGTGACTGGAAGGGGTGGAGCCATGCTCCACCCCTCCTCACCCCCATTTAAGGGCTGACTCTCCAGGAGGAAGGATCTCTATTCGGAGATCCTCCCTTTGGGAACTTTTCCACGAGCCTAGATACCAGTAAGATCTTTATTTCGCTCTTACTTTATAACAGTACAATTTGTTCCATCCGGTACTGCTTGCGCTAGCTGTAACACTTTTAATCTAATTAAACCAGTCGATGTCATATAGGCAATGTAGTAAAATAACTGGTCTATGTCTGTCACTTATGTGCTCTTTGTTTAATACCCAAAAGGGAGTGTAGTAGGGGGGTGTTGTACTAGTTCATTTTTTTGTAGATTATCTTACCCTTTAAGACATACTAACACTGTGTAAGAAATCATTACATCTAAAAGAATTTTCATCTGATAATCACTGTTTTTATTTGCCTACAGTCTTTGCTGAGTATTCGTGGCTCCCTATTTTCCCCAAGGCGCAATAGCAGAACAAGTCTTTTCAGCTTCAGAGGTCGTGCAAAGGATGTAGGATCTGAAAATGACTTTGCTGATGATGAGCACAGCACTTTTGAAGACAATGAGAGCAGAAGAGATTCTCTCTTTGTTCCTCATAGACATGGTGAACGGCGCAACAGTAACATTAGTCAGGCCAGTAGGTCATCCAGGACAGTACCTCCACTTCCAGTGAACGGGAAGATGCACAGCACTGTGGATTGTAATGGAGTAGTTTCTTTAGTCGGTGGGCCTCCAGCTCTGACGTCACCTACTGGACAGCTTCTGCCAGAGGTGATGATTGATAAAGCAACCACTGCTAGCAATGTAAGGAAGTGTGCAATAGCTCAGGCATGATGTCCTCTCCCTGTATAATCAACTACTGTTTCTACAGAACCTAGTAACTTGGGAATAATTCCCTTTTTGTCCATGCTCCTTTCATATATTCCAGTTCAAAGTTGAAGCTGAAACTGAAGCTGTCTAGCTCTCATTAACTAGATATGTGTAAATGTATGTTAGGTCACTGGGAATTAACAAAATAGCAGTAAGCCATTAAATAACTTGGTTCACTGTGGTAACTGAAGAAGTTCTGTATTTGTATATCAAGATATCAAAATGAAAAAGGAATTATAAAGGAATTACTTAATGGAATATATTAAATGAGTATTTAACATCCTGCTGACCATACGTTATATTTTTGATATAACTTACATGAGTTGGAATTCCTATCAAATGGTTAATTTTTCTAGCGATTTTTTTTTTTTTGCTGTTGACAACATTAGCAAATAATCTTCATTTATTTTGTTTGAAAATATGTGTTAGAAAATAACATGAGTTGTCTTAAGAAAATATACTAATTCTTTGTGCTCTTATTGCTATCTGTGTGGGCTACTTTACTGCCTAATAAGAAGGATATTTATGGTTGAACTCATTGACAAACTTTTTGTATTTTCCAAACTTCTTGAATCTCTTCTAATGTTTCAGTCCCACTTCAGTAAAATACTTAAAAACATCTTAGCACAAGACTAGTCTTACTGACATATCTGACTATTTAGTGAGTTAGGTACACACCATTCTCTTGCAAGATCATAACATAAATGGAGCATCGGGCAGATCACCAGAGTTTTTAAAACCATTATATCTTTATAATGATTTACAGTGCTATTCTTATGAAATGAACATTTGATAGTCTAGTTTATCAGTGTTTTATTTTCAGGGCACTACTACAGAAACTGACTTAAGAAAAAGAAGGTCTAGTTCTTACCAGGTTCCTATGGACTACCTAACAGATCCTAGTGCAAGGCAGCGAGCAATGAGTATAGCCAGCATGCTCACAAATACAATGGAAGGTATGTAAAATAGAATTTTTGTATTACAATGCAAGTGCTAGTAAATTCACAACACTGAGTAGTGGTTTTTTTAAATGCAGCTTAGTGGGCCTAAAGCTACAGACAAGGTGAGATTTCTGTATGGAGGTGCTGAGTTTTGTCTTTTTTTTCTGGTATGACTGACCTATTTGGAAAAGAAATCCTAAATTTAGGTTCTTTTAAAGTGTTTGTCCTTTAGAAGTAAAATTTGAAATATTTTATTAATTCTAGATACACTAGATTCCTAAGACAGGTGTCTGCTTTACATCCCATGCAGCATTCATTTGTGAATGGCCATTCTATATAGTGAATATTTTAGTATTCTTTCTTTCTCTACTCTATGTAAAATATAGTGGGACAGATTATTTTAATTGGTAAAGTGTTTTTTTTTTTAACTGGACATTAGCCTTGACTGCAACATCAATACAGTCTATCAAAAATAACTTGGAAATAGCATAGGCTTAATGGAAATATCCAGGTTATACTGAGAGAATAGAGAAATTCTATGAGAAATATGTTAAAATGTTATTTACCTTTTTCTCTCTAGAACTTGAGGAATCAAGACAGAAATGCCCACCATGCTGGTATAAATTTGCTAACACTTGCTTGATTTGGGACTGCTGCACTCCATGGCTGAAAGTCAAACATATTGTAAATTTGATTGTGATGGACCCGTTTGTTGATCTGGCCATTACTATCTGCATTGTTCTAAACACTCTGTTCATGGCCATGGAGCACTATCCAATGACGGAACAGTTTAGTGGTGTCCTTTCAGTAGGAAACCTTGTAAGTCTTCCGTGATGTACGATGTATGTCAAATACATTTTTCTTAAATGATACTTGTGTTACCTATGTACATATATTTAAAAGAAAATGCTGACTAAATATTTAAAAGGCTTAGAATGGTTGAATTTATATTTAATCTGTACTGAATGCCTTTCTGTTGACATTTGTGTATTTCTCCATTCTTGTTATATGGAGTTTAATTCTCCTTTGCAGAAGATTTACTGAGTCAAAATTCATTTTCTTTTTTAAATCCTTCAGGTTCTCTCATAGAAGCTAGTTACAGAAATTAGTGTTTTCTCTTGAATGGATACTTATAAAGGGAAGGAACCTTCAGATCTGTTTCCACACCTGTTCTGCACCTCTCTAGTTCCTCTTGGTGTCCTAGATGTTCAAGGGGATGTAGAGAGGAAAGACCCACTGAGCACACAATATTTATTGTGACTTAACAGGAGATGGTGAAAAAGTGTGATAGTGCTATTTGCAGGCTATCCCGAAGAAGAATAGTTCTGCTCAATGTTACTTTTTTTCTTAACACTTTTTTTTACTCTTATAAACTTATATTTATCCCTAGAAGAAAATAGCTGTCCTAAGGAGATCTGAGGAGTAAATTTGAGTGCAAAAATCAGAAGTGATACAATATATCACTATTTATGTGTGCATATTAGCTAGATAGGAACCATCCTATTTACCTCTTCCTTGTGCGATAAAGAGAAACTGCATATGTGAGCTTAAATCTGAATTTAATTCCTAACCTAATGTATGGAAATATAGAGAAGGTATTCAAATCCACCGTGGATTGCTTACTGAGAGTATAACTTAAAAAAGTTGATGCTGTTACATTAAAAAAAATAATAATTTCTTATTAAAATAGAGTA
>PPHD01002725.1:0-34495 GCA_002909625.1 Bambusicola thoracicus
TTTTTTTTTTTTTTTTAATGGTTCAAAACTACTAAGTTTGTAAGACAAAAAAATAACTTATTACTGTCATCTGTGAATGTTGCTCATTTTTGCCACTGAACAATTTGTAAGTATGTTTGGGGAGAAGAAAAATAAGAGGAGAGGAAGAACTAATAGAATTATTAATACTACTGGAGATCACATCTAACTATAGACTGGCTGACATTTCTCTGCTACCTGGAAGAGAATTATTTCAACCCTTTATACTGCTGACCTCTAAATCTGGCTAGGTAAGTCTGCTTCTGGAACTATCTATTTCAGCCTTAAGTGGACAGAAGCAAGTCTCTTCGATGCAACTGTAATTACTCTTGCTGTTCAGTGTTGCAGATTTTGGAACCACAAATTATTTGTTAGCTGTAGACGGGAATGAATGCATGAGTAGAAATCCAGTCTATCAAAATTGACAAAAAATGAAGGTGAGAACTGGGTCTTAGGCCTTCCTGAATTCTTTGTGTGTGTGCGTGTGTGTGTAATTTATGCAGTTTAGTTTTCCTCAAGTATTTTGATTTTTTTCTCTTTCCTGGAAACCAGTTTAACAGGAATTTAGCATTGATGAATTATTACCTGCCAGTAACAATAAAACATCATCTTCATCTGCCCACATTACTAGCAGAAAACATAGGTAGAATTGGTATTAGAAAGAAAAAACAAATAGTTTCCCAGACACAACTTTTTCCTGCAGCATTTTGAAATTATCATACAAAAAATAAAGTCAATTAATCTGAAGAATGGAATACTGACGTGTCTTTCATTACAGACGACAAGTCTTTTTACTTTTTCATCTACCACCCTCTATAAAGTATGAAATGCCCTCCAGTGTTAATTGAACCTTTTGCACATCCTTAGAAGCTATATATTGAAGAACAGAAAAATGATCATTCAAATTTGATAACAGACATAGAAATATAATGGTAATAATCACGTAATGTATGAATCTAGTAAAAAAGAAAAATTCCCCAATAAGGATTTTGAGCAAAAGCTTTTCTCTCCAGCACTTTGTGAAAGCTTATGAGACAGACTGTAAGCAAGCCACATGAAAAGCAAATCACTTCTCTTAAAGTATCTTCAAAATATCATAGTCATACTAAGAAAAGATTAGATTAATTATTTACATCATGTCTTAGAGATCTTGCCCTCAGCCTCCTTCCAAATACAAAATTAAACTGTATGCAGTTTTTCTAGTATGTAGCAAGATCAAGGAAAACCTGACTCGTGGCTCTTGTGCCACCAAACTAATACAGTAAACTGCAGTTCAGGCAAAAGTAACTGACAGAACAGGCCCCAGACTGGAGATATCCTAGTATTTACTGCATTAACAACAAATTTGATTCAAACTATTGAACAACACACAGTATAACCATTAAACCAGTTTTACTATGATGTATCTTCAAAATCTGAAAGTAGTAATCTACCACCAAACACCATCTACTGCTAAAACGTGCATTCAAACACCTTACCTGATTCTCTGCTTAACCAAGGCATGTAACAATATTTCACTAAAAATACTTTCTTTGTATTTAAAAAGAAACCTTCACACCTTTAGTAATGTTGAGGGACTGTTAGGAAAAAAATGAGCATTATAGAACCTAGACAATATTACACTTTCTTTACTTCTTTATACATACTTACAATAGCAGTGACAGTCTTTAAATAATGTTTACATTATTTTGTTTGCTTATGAAATGCTAATACAATTTTTAATGGGTACACTAAGTACATGGATTTTCCACTGTGAATGACAACATTTGAAGAATAATATTTTAAAAATGAACATTTTAAGAATAATATTTTAAAGCACATTATTAATGAATTTTGGATAATTTCAAAGATAAATAATCTCTTTTCATCTCATGCAAGAAGACTACAATAATCCAACAGTCCCCTACTCCCACATTCAACCAATCAAAACTACTTTAATCAGGTGCAGTCATATCACTGAAGGAATGCTATATGGTATAGTGACCCCTAAACAATTTTTATTCTAATCAAATTCAATACATTGTTCATTGTCTTGCTGTTTTTCACCTAGCAATATAATGTGTCTATTGTGTGTTTAATCATCATAGCTTCATATGCAGTTTCATTTAGCTGTATGTCATGAAAGCACCTAGAAATGGAAAATTTCTTGACATCTTCACTGCCAATCAAAAGTCTATCACTTCAGCACCAATATTCCCACTTGCTGAGGAATCTCACCACTCCTTCCTCATGGACAAAAATACCCTCATCAGATTCTGACTTGCTACACAAACATCCAGTATACAGATTTCAGCTGCAAAAGTGCTGTTTCTGTTTATGCATGTGGTTAGCAACTCTTATTCTGTACCTATCTGTCAGCAGCATAATTAGCAGCATGATCTAGAACCACCTCCGAAATCACCATGTCTATTATATTGTTACTTTTTTTGCTGCTCCCATCACTATTATCATATCTGTACAACATTTGTTGCCCACAAACCTATGGTTATGCATTTTACAGACACAAAACAGAAAGACAATTCATGCTTCAGAAAATTTATGGGCTTAGTACAATATGAAAGAATGAGTGAAAACATAAAGCTGACATGTCATAAGGAAACAGTGAGACAACGTGTATAACATGGATGCATTACCAAGTCCTTCAGGAGTATTCTAGTAAAATACATCATCATGAGAAATCAAAAGATATCGATTCTTGTTCAGAATGTAGATATTTCAATTTTTTTTTTTTTTTTTTTTTTTGCAGGAAATTATGAGGACTAACATAGTAAAGAACACAAACAAGTATTTTAAAATCTTAAAAATGGCTGGTAAAGACTTTTCCAAGTGAAGAAAAGTTTTGACTGGGAGCACTTCTCCCACAGTGTACACACAGATCTTTTTGACTGCGGAGGAGGAAAAAAAAATTTTTTTAAATTTTGAGGCTGAAGAAGGAAGAAAACTTTTAGAATTTCACCCCCAACAGATTGACCTGGAGAAGGCAGGTTGCAAGTAGATAACAGAGAGGTAAGCCAGTACTTATTCTGGTCATAAGGAAACAGGGTTTGCTTGCCAAACAGATACTGCATAATTGCTTTTTGTTTTAGAGTTGGTGAATTAGAACAATGGTAAAAGAAGGAATGTTAGCATCCATATCAACTCCTGTGTTGCTTCTACTTCATTTCCATCCCTCACTGGGATGTAACTCACAGGATGTCAAAGCCCTGGGATGAAGAATCACAAAGCATCCATTGACATAGAGAGGAGCAGGTCCTCGCCTCAGCTACCATTACTGCCACTGAAAAGCAAACAGAACACAAGGCTCAACCATACTCTCAAAAATCTGTAGGAGATAATAAAAACTATTCAATCAGTCATTAGAAGACAAATAAAAAGAAAATATGAAAGCCAGGATAAAAATGAACTCCTGTACTGATACAGCCTGGGATACTGTTGGCCTTCTGGACTGCAAGAGCACACATAGAATTTTTTATGTGGCCATAGAAAAGGACCACAGTGATCATCTAGTTTCAACCCCCCTGCTATGTGCAGGGTCACCAACTGCTAGACCAGGCTGCCCAGAGCCACATCCAGCCTGGACATGAGTCAGCACTGTTCTCTTGCAGCCCAGAAGGCCAACAGTATCCCAGGCTGCATCAAAAAACGATTGACCAGCACGGAAAGAGAGATGATTATCCTATCTATCCTGCCCTTGTGAGGTCCCATCTGGACTTCTGTGCCCAAACTTGGAGCTCCTAGTGCAGGAATGATGTGGAGGTGCTGGAGCAGGTCCAGAGGAGGCCACGAAGACAATGAAAGGGCTGGAGCACCTCTACTATGCAGTTATGATGAAGAAGATGGACTTCTTGGAGAAGGGAGGGCTCTGGGGAGACCTCATTATGGCTTTCCACTACTTGAAAGGAACTTACAGGTAGGAGGAAGACTGACTTTTTACATAGTCTGATAGTCACAGAACAAGAGGGAATAGCTTTATACTAAAAGAGAGATGGTTTGGGTTAGCTATTAGAAGGAAATTTTTTACTCAGAAGGCAATGAGGCACTGGATTGCTCAGAGAGGCTATGGCTATCCCATCTCTGGAGGCATTCAAGGCCAAACTGGGCAGCCTGACCTAGTGATTGACAGCCCCATCCATGACAGGGAGGCTGGAACTAAATCTCTAAGGTCCTCTCCAACCTGAGCTATTCTACGATCTCATGACAAATCAAGGGAAGACCTGCTTGCAAGAAGAAAAAGATCAGCTAGTTCTGTCAAGATAAGACAAATGTCAGTGTTTTATGGGCTGGTTTGGCTCTGTTCTGTGACTAGCAGGGCAGAGGGATTCGCAAATCTGCGTGTCCAGAAAAGGGGAAACAGTGGACCCCGAATAATTAAAAACAGCAGCAACGATCTGAGGAGAAACAAACTAATTTACTAAATAAAACATCAGAATGTAAGATAACACACTAGCTTCAATTCTAATTATATTGCATTATAATAAATCAAATATAATGAGAGAGTGTCCGTAAAGCTGAAGGCCTTACACTAAAGGTATCTGATCGGGACAAGCAGCAGCAAGAGAGCCTGACAATAGAAAAGAGGGACATCAGATGACCTACCAAGGCCTTATATGTGTTCCGTCTGGGCAGGAATGGTAACAGAACAGCAAACAGTCTTCTGGGGAATGTAGTTCTTCTTCTCTTCCAGACAGGTGCTTGGAACTGGAACATAAATGTTTTAACTCCCAGCACACTGCATGATGTTATGATATGGAATACCAATAACCAAAAAATCTTAAAACCATCACAACAATAAACTGGTATATATAATACTGCAGAGTTTGGGATTAGAGAAGGCATTTAGTGAAGCAGTGTGGTACCATATTGTAAAAAGCCACCATGGAACGAAAAGAGATATTAGAAAGGGTGTATAGGAACCAGTAGGAATGAAAGAGTATGACAAATGGTGCTATCACAGCTAAGGTTGTTCATGTAGGTCCAGTTCTATTGGATAAGAGTTGTTCATCTAGAGCAAATACAGATCTGAGGAGCAGGAGGGAGAAGAAAGATGAGAGCTTATAAGAAAGCACAGAACAGTTGAAGAAGATTGACTGAGAAAAACATTATATTAGAGATCATGTGAGCGTGTCACAAAATAATGAGGGAGGAATTAGGACCAGACTTGATCAAGACTGAATCAAATATATAATCTATGTGAGTACAGGCAAAGCTGAACCATCATTAAGGGACAACTGAGATGGAGTAACAGAAAGTTCAGCCAAGCTATCAGATGAATAAGCAAATATACCTCAGTTACTGATTCTAGTAAGTACAGCTAAACTCCTCAGTAGTGATCTATGAACTTCAGTCCTTAAGATACACAGCAAATAAATATATTTAACAGCACATTTCTGATTATTTGAACCTTACATGGAGGCTTCCTAATAAATTTAAAGGGTACTTTTTTTCTTGAAGCCAACATTGGCAATTCTGTTTGGATTTACACTTCTCCCCTGTATGAGGAGAGAAAACCAGATTAAATAGAAAAAGATATAAATAAAATCATCTTGAAAGAGTATTCGAAGATTTACGGTAATGTACTTGAGTAGGAGTGATTGGCAGCACATTAAATAGAGCTTTGTGTCAGCTGCAGAGTGGACTCTGCAAAGACAGGATGTCAAGTTACGAACTGCAGACTTTGTGACTCCAACTTAACTCCTTGTTACATTTTGTGATATTAGCTGGGAGAAAGTTTATATCTACAGTGCTGGAGAAATTAAACACACACGCATTGTCATGTTAGCCAAGCAAAATTTTAACTAAAATAAAATATTAGTGAAACAAAACTAGAAAGAGAAACAAAACAATCCTGGCATTTTGTAAGTAGGTTATTTCAACAAGAACTAGATGGCTTGCAGAGGCCCTACACTAAGCTGTAACTTTGTATGTGAAATAAAACTATTAGCTCTCCCTGTAGGACAGGGTCTCTTTAGATTGACAAAATTTACGTAATTGGTTTCTAAAGATTACTCGACAATCTGTACTCCAGCTTTCTTCTCCACTACTGTTTATGACACCACAGTTACCTTACAATATCATCATCACTGTTAGAAGGCCTGGTTTATATACAACTAGTAAAGTTCATTTTATTTTTTTTTACTCATTTAAAATATTTTCTCAGGAAATACCTACTGAGATATAATTGCTCTCCAGAAACATATGGGAGCCTAGATAGAAGATGTGGACACTGAAACTAAAGGCACAAATATTCCCTACTGGTGAAAATAAATACTTTGAAATGCTGTGTTCCTTTTATGTGTGGATCTCAAAGTGTTTTGCAAATATTAATCGCTAATTCTACACATTCACAGTGGTCCAATGAGAGATGCAAGCAGCATTTTGAGGCTGCTGTCTACAGCCTTCTTCCAGTTTTGGATCATAACTGTTACTGTTGCTCTCAAAAACTACTAGCATCAAATACTTATAAAAATGATTTTCAGAAGAAAATAACTGGACTAGAGAGTTCCATTATACATGCCGTTACTGCCACATGTATGGTCTAGCAGTTTGACATCACATAGGGCCCTCTTTACTTTTGTTTTTGTGTGTTGCATATAAACTACAGCTGCAAATAAGAACAATTTTGACTGAGGAACTCTATGGGAAGAAAATCTTTCATATTTCCACAACACAAGCTCCATTCTAGTTACTTTATCAAAGATCTGGCTCCTCTAGAGAAACAAAATTAATAAACAATCTGTATCAAAATTTGTCAGTTCTCTTTAGGAATCTCCCCACAAATCAGCTGAGCTATTTATTTCAAAATTTGCTTCGCAAAATATTTCATTATTACTTGAAAAAGACAAATGAAGTCGCATACATTTAGTACCTCTGAAGATCAGATCCCAGTATTTTTAAATGAGCAGAATGAAAAGGAATATAGATTTTCTGTCAGTGTCTTCACATTATATTCTTACACTGAAACTCCCATTTTCCTATATGATTTTTCCAGCTATAGGAATAGCATCCATGTTCTGCCCAGCATTGACCCTATCTTCACCATCCAACAAACACAGGAAACTAGCTTTGTAGCATTAAATGTGTCCTGAGGACAATAACTCAGAGCATGAAAAATATAAATTTGAAACATTACTGATGGAATTAATAGACCAAGAGACTTTTCTTCCTTAAGGAAAAAAAAAATCACTGTACAACTCTTGACTTGATATTTCATTTTTATTTGATGTCAAGCAAAAGAAATTTTAATTAAATTTTTGAGCTTCCTTCTTGTCAGTTATTTCTCTTGTTTATGCCATATAATGCCTAAATATACCAACAATAGCACATTTTCATGAACATTGCAACAGTCAGTGTTCAACTCTGCATGTCTCAACTCTTCTGAATATGCTAATCCTTCATTTATTAATCTCAGAACAGTACTCCACATTGTATGTTGTCAATAAATTGTATGATAGTTATTAGCATCTACCTAAAAGGAAAGTCAAACATAAATGTCAGTCAAAGGATTGGTTGTAAATATATGACTATTGAGACAGACTGGGATTCGATCTCTGAAATGCTTCAAATCTCCAGTAGTTCTCCACAAAACAGACATCTAAAAGTTATTCTTAACCCTAGCATCCGTATAACAACAGAACATCTGATACACAGCTTCCATTTCACTTGTTCTTTACTTCTCACTAAATGTTCTAAAGAGTCAAATTGTTTTTTGCTTTGAATTGTTTTGTTCCTTTTTTTAAAAAGGACAATCTTCTTTCAGTTATCAAAAAGCTGTTCATTACAAATGCTCTCTGAGGGAATTTTATCTTCACTTGCATAACCAAAACTATTACCAAGTGAGTAATACAGGAAAACCCTTTTTTTTTTTTTCTTACTGAAAATTGGGTTTATGAAACCAATTCATAACATCTCCCACATCTTTAATATTTCAGATTATTTTAACTGCCTGTCTTTTGGAGAAGCACATCTATAATATTTAATAGTTTGACTAGAAGTTATTTTATTCATAAGAGCAGGGTTTTTGTTTTTGTTTTTGTTTTTTAAGAACTTCAAAATACTCTCAAATCATAGTTGTGGATAGATTAGTTCATCTTTTACCATAGGGAAAAAGATTTCCAAATCTTCCTTATACCCCTCATTATTCTGGAGATCGCTGTGGACAAGAATCTCCACAGAGGGTCTTCCATAAGCTAAAGTCCCCTTGCATCAGGTGTGTCTTGACCTCTACAAGCCACAATCCCCTCAGACAGGTCATCCTCCAGCAGCAAGCACTTCATCCCAAGAGTACACCTCCAGGCATATCCCTCATAATGCTACCTTCAACATGACTCCTTCATTTTGTTTCTCCAAATAAATCTCTTCACATTCGTTCTCCTCTCAAAGAAGGAAAATTGTTTCTGAGAGGTTCTCAGCAACATCAGGCAAAGAATTTGCAAGTAGGCCAACAGCTGTATACAGGAAGAAGATTAAAACTCTTCCAGCTGCTGAAAGATCTTTCTGGTTATGCAGCACACCTACTCACAACACAGCCTAGGTCCAAGAGATACTCTTCCTTCAGTGTCCAGAGTGGCTCCACCCCTTCTGGACATGTGGAGAGCAAAAACTGGCCTGCGCTCTGTGGGCTAACTACACCCCTTTACCAGGTGCTCAATCATCAGTTCAAGCCATGAACTAACAGCTCCATTACAATATTTACCTTCAAGTATATCTTCTTGTGTCTCTGCTTAGATAACTTCTTTGTGTCTCCTTACATCCTCATCTGATTCCTCCTTTGTTCCTTCTTATCCTTCCTTTTTTTGTCTCCTCCTAGCCATGCAGCTTCAATTCTCCCACAGATATTTCTGAAAAAAGAACTGGTTGAACTTTTAGCGCCTACTGAACTGCTCCTATCCATGGCTGAGCCATGTGGAGATGGATGTGGCTGGTGCAGGGAAATTCATAACTAAATCCCAAACATATTGCTTCTGCAGCTTCCTACTACCTACCCAAACCATGCGAGCTAAGTCAAATAAATCATATATTCATTTTTCACTCTTTAAGATCAATGCGTTAGATGTCTCACCTGTGAATTTTTGAGGATATAGCTCTGCCTTTCTGAATCCACTCCAATCTCATCAGGCCTGTCAACCCCCCCTTCTTCGTCCAAAGTATTGCACGCACACAGAATCTTCATAAATGCAGGTCTATATGAAGATACAACCTTTCAAAATTGAACATATTATCAACACCAACATAAACTTTAAATATTCCTGGTTTTCTACTCAGTTAGCTGTGCCAGATTTCAAGAGAGTATGGACTGATGGAAAGTTATTCTATCTTATAGCAGCCAGAGCTAATTCACTGTCTAACTGTTTCACCTCCCTATTTGCTGATAATTAACAAATTAAGAAAATATCAATTTAAGAATTTGTTGGACACTGCCTGAACTTGATGGTTTTTTAATTAGGAAATTAGACGAATGTATTCTGTGACACTATATACAGGCACTACAATTTGAAAAATGCAATCACTGCCAAACAAAGACAAATAATATTTTGTTACTTGTTAAGCTTTGCTTTTATGTCTGCAATTTTATTGAAGGTAAAATGGAAAAAACCCACCTTATTGTTCCTTGTAGAAAAGTAAATTTTAATTCATCTACCACCATCAATCATTCAATAAACAAAATGTCAGTTTCAGTCATATCAAAGAGCATACACTTACAGATTCATTACAAAAGATTAAGTACGTATATAAGAAATTAACAGCTTACCATATATATCTTCATAACAAAGCCCATGGAGTGCAAATAAAATTGCCATAAAATACTTTATTACATCCAGAATTCTTAATAAATGCTAATGAAAGAGAGAATAGAATAAAAGCCAGCTGTCTCTACACTTCTTTTCCATTTCTTTTGTTTGTTACTTTATCTGTTAGATGAAGATATATACATTCTGTTAGATGCATTCTAAAGTTGACAGCACTGCAGTAGAATTCATTTTGGAGAAAGACAAAGAGAAGATATACCCTGTGAGGTTTACAAGCATTTCTGTGCTTCTGTCCTGCATCTCTTATGGACAAGGACATCATAACCAAGCATTTTTCTTAGGGTGAGGCTTTCTGAGAAGGTTTCCCACAAAAAGATAGAAACTGAAAGAACAGTGAAAACAGCACTTTTGTACCAGGCAATCTTATTAATAAAGGAAGATTTCTGAGTATACTGATAGAAAGTGCAGCAGCTTCCAGACTTTTCTTACAGAGGCAACTCCTGTAAGATCTCCTCCACTCCCCCAGCCCAATACCTGGCCACATAAACCAAAGACATTTGCAAAGGCAAAGTCCACAAAGAAGTAAAAGTTACTTTAAATGGAAAATGATGGTGCTGTGTCACGTAGACTCTATGCAAGAGAAACTTTACAAACATCTTCCTTCTTTGTGCTTAGGATCCTTGTTTTCTCTCATGTCTCTAACTGTTGTCAGCAACCCAATAACAATAGCCTATAAAAAGCCTTCTCAGATTTTTTTTTTCCATTCTGTGAAGTTTCTTTCATAATATCTTCCTACCCAGCCCAAATTTACCATAAACTTCACTCTTTGCTGTCCTTTTGCTGGATTTTTCCTTATTGTCTAACAGGGTCAGTGTAAGTTCTTGATGTACTGTGATCTCGGCTCTGACATAATATAAATTTATTTCTACCTGAGATGCCATAAGAACAGCAATACTTGACTCAGTCCTTGGGAGGATGCGCAGGCATTTGGAAATGCTCCTAGTAGTCGTGTCTTCTGGCACGCAGAGGAGAGAACCATAGAACCTTTGAGTTGGAAGTGGCCTTTAAAGTTCATCTAGTCCAACTGCCCCACAGTTTAATATCTCCCCCTTTAGTGTCTTCAAGGATGAGTCATCCACCACCTCTCTGGGCAACCTGTGTCAGTACCTCGCCACTTTTATTGTAAAAATCTTCTTCCTTATGTCCAATCTAAATCTCCCCATTTGAAACCATTTCCCTTTGCTCTATCACAACAAAGCTTGCTAAAGAGTCTGCCCTTTCCTTCTCATAGACACCCTTTAGATATTAAAAGATCTCTATCTGGTTTCCCCATAGCCTTCTCTTCTCCAGTCTGAACAACCCCAGATCTCTCAGCCTGTCCTCATAGAAGAGGAGTTCCATCCATTGGATCATTTCTGTGGTCCTCCTGTGGATGCTCTCTAACAGGTCCACATCTCTCCTGTACTAAGGACTTCACATCTAGACACAGTATTCCAAGTGAGGTCTCACCAGCACAGAGCAGAGGGGCAGAATCACCTCCCTCAGTCTGCTGGCCATACTACTTTTGATGCAGCCCAGGATACGGTTGGCTTTCTAGGCTGCAAGGGCACATTGCTGGCTCATATCCAGCTTACCATCTACCACTTCCCCCAAGTCCTTTTTGGCAGAAATGTTCCCCATCCTTATATCCCCCAGCTTGTACTAATGGCAGGGGTTGCCACAACCCAGGTGCAAGACCTTGCCCTTGGATTTATTAAACCTCATGATGTTCTCCTGGGCCCACCGCTTGAGCCTGTCTAGATCTCTTTGAATGGCATCCCATGCCTTGGGCACGTCAACCATACCACACAACTTGATGTTATTCACAGACTGGCTGAGGGTGCACTCAATCCCACTGTCGATGTCACTGATGAAGATCTGTCATGGTTTTATGATTTTTGTTATCAGTACTCCACTTCATAACATCATGTAGTGCAATGGATGTTAAAGAGTTAATGCTCCAGTTTCATGGATTGTCAATAGTTCCAGGTATACCTGTGTGAGAAGAGGAGAAGAACTACATATCCCAGAGGACTTTTCACTGTTCTGTTTCCATTTTCCATTCAGAGGAAAAGAAAACTACTTGCAAGTCACAAGGCACCCTTTTTTTTCACTTTCTGTTTGTCTCTACAGTATGTCTGCTCCCTAGTCATCTCATTTTCAGCATTAGAGTAAGGCCTTCAGTTTTGGACACTCTCTCATTTTATTTGATTTATTAGCTTCAATCCCAATTATATTGTATTGTGTTATCTTGCATTTTGATATCTTATTTAGTAAATTAAGTTTCCTCCTCAGATCACTGCTGCAGTTTTGTTTTTAGACCCATCTCCCTACTCTTTTGCGTTTTTCCCCTTTCCCCTCTCCTGGGACATGGGTTCATCCCCCAGCCACATTAGTCCTGGAACTGGGCCAAACTGGCTTGTAAACTACTGACAAAATGTTAAAGAGCACTAGTTCCAGTATAGAGGGATGAGGCACATCACTTGTCACTGATCTCCATCTGGACATTGAGCCACTGACCACTACTCCTTGAGAATGACCTCACAGCTGATTCCTTGTCCATTGAACTGTCCACCCACCAAATCCATATCTTTCCAATTTGAAGAGAAGGATGTTATGGGAGACCATGTCAAAGGACTTGCTGAAGTCCAGATAGATTACATCAGTGATTCTTTCCTTCTCCACTGATGATGTTACACCACCATAAAAAACAACAAGGTTGGTCAAGCAGGACCTGCCTGTTGGTGCATTTTATTGGTTTGATAGTGAGAGTCCTCAGAAGTCCTAAGTGTGCTCTAGCTGAAAATACCAAAAATGCTAAAGGTGAACTGGCAATTTCAGTCAGTGAAAATACCTGTTATACCTACAAATATGACTGGAAATATATATCCCTGAAGTTATCATAGTTACTCAAAATCATGTATATTTTCCTATGAAAATATATTGTGTTTATCTGACACAAAAATCTCCACTTCAGGTATCACCCCAGAGCACAACCCCAACCCCTCTTATGAAAGTAGTATGTAGTTAACCCCATCCAGAGTGGACACTGCTTTTCTTTGCTGCAAACACTTGGCCTGATATTTTCTCTGCTTGATAGAGTCAAATATGAAATAGGCTTTGTTATGCAGCCTATGAATAGAGTGTTCCCTTTCAGAGTTGTACACATATTTTGTCTGTTGTTTCACTAGAAAGAGAGTCCAGGAATGGTGTAATACCTACAAGGCATACTAGATTATGGCAATACATAGAGTGAGGAAAGATAAAATTATGTAGGTTTCTCTGAAAGTAATGCCTCTTATTTATTTCCATGGGAGCTACAACAAAGAGCACAATAGCATTATTTGATAGATCAAATTGTCAAGATGTAAGGCACTCATTTTCAACATAGTCACTGCCTTTAGCTATACATTTTTGTTAGTGATGAATGAGTGTGCATGCCATGCTTGTAAAAATCTGCAACAGTAGAAGTGACCCACTGATTCACAACTGCAGCGATGATAATGTAGCCCACACAGTCCATTGGCTTGAGCAGAAAAAANGATCAAATTGTCAAGATGTAAGGCACTCATTTTCAACATAGTCACTGCCTTTAGCTATACATTTTTGTTAGTGATGAATGAGTGTGCATGCCATGCTTGTAAAAATCTGCAACAGTAGAAGTGACCCACTGATTCACAACTGCAGCGATGATAATGTAGCCCACACAGTCCATTGGCTTGAGCAGAAAAAAAGTTAGAAGCCACCAAATCCACTACCGTTATCATGTTGCAAGAGAAAGGTGGTCTACTTNGAGTTAGAAGCCACCAAATCCACTACCGTTATCATGTTGCAAGAGAAAGGTGGTCTACTTCACTGCCCTGACTCTGGAAGTTTGTGCTTTCAGGTCTGTCAGCATCTCAACAGAGCAAGAAGAGTTGATAACTTGCCCAGGTTCCAGGAAACCCAGGAGAATCACCCCTTTCCTACCCAAAAAACAATGTACATAACTTTACCTGCTGCATTTTGACCATTTTCTTTGATGGGGAATTCATGTGTCACTATTCCATGGACTGTTGTTTTGACTCTGGCTCACAGTGATGACACCAATTCTTGTCAATGGTAATGATGTGATCCAGGAAACTGTCACCTACAGCTTCATATTGATTCAATTGGTCCTGACAAACTTGCACACAGTGTTCTTTCTGTTCCTGTGTGAGCATTTGTAGAAACCATCCAGCGCCAGCTTTGCAGTATTCCAGTGTTGCACCCATCATCTCCAATGCACTGAAGTTGATATTCAGCTCCATTCACAGTTCCTTGGCTGTAATCCACCCATGTGCATGAATGAGCTGATTGAGACTCTACATTTCATGGTGTAACACATGGCCATACCAAACACAGCTTGTCTTTCACATTGCTGTTGCCACTGCTGAAACGCACCACCCACAGCCTCACTGTTTAGCCTTTGTAAACATTCAACAAATATTGATGAATGTCAATTGGTGCCATTTTTTCCTCATGGAATGTTTTAGTGACACACCTTTGCTTCATGTGCACTTCCATGTCAGACGCCATTTTATCAGACTACCTCTCTGCTGTTATCTGTCACACAGCAAGAAAATGTTAATGAAATATTGGCGGGATAGTTCAACCTCTACTGCCATATCACCAAAATCTACCTTTGACATCATGGGTCAACAGAATAAAACAAGAAGCATTACTTTCAGAGTAGTCCACTTACTTTATGATTTCACACTCTATTTTTCACTTTACTTCTGTTCAATCATAATAAGACTGTGAAAATTTGTATAATTAAATATATAGAGAACAAAAATTTGCAGAAGTCTTTCAAATAATGGCATAAATGTATGAGAAAAAATATTTAAAATTCAAGTTTATATCTACAGACAATATTGACAGCATTCATTTTAAGTATACTACTGTATTAAAACACATACTTGCAAAATAACTAAAAATAACTGGATATAATTTAAAGAACATGATATGCTAGGTTGTCATCACTAAACATACCAGTTAGTGTTGATTTTTGCTCTGACACAATGATGTATCCACCAGCAATGCCCTCTAAAATGCAGTAGTGTTTGGGTAGTTTTATCTAAAATCATTAGCAGTTTTTCATCTCTTCAACATTCCTCATACACAGGCTGAAGCTGGGCAGAGAAGCCTGGCAAAGAGAAACCAAGCAAAGTCCTTGCTGATGGTGAGAAGAGTGCAGCTTGCATTTTCCATCCTGATGCTGGTGAAGGGACGGATTATTTCTGAGGCCTCTTAGGACTGTCTGATATAACTTCTGGTGTGGCCCTGCCTGGACATGGCTGCAGGCCTTAAGCTACATATCTCACCCACAGGCCCACACTCCAGTTTGGTCTTGGCCTGTCCCCATCTTCAGGGATGTACCCAGGCTACCCCTCTGCTGGCTGAGGCAGTAGGATAGGTCCTGGCTGCCAGGTCTAACTCTGACAGACACTATGGGGAACCTCCTTCTCTGGGGGTCTCCCAGCAATATAGTAAAGCTCAGTGAAATCAGGTCTTCCTCTAAAATATATTTGTAATATTTAAAAACTCAAGACAGCTGTGAGAATTAAGTAGTTAGCCTTGACGAAGTGTTGTGAGGTCCTCAGGTGAAAACTACAGAATCATTCATCAGACTGCTTCTGATTATTCTTATTTTATCATCGTGCTTCTGTCTGACTGTCACACATGTGCTTTGTATTGTACTTAACTTGTCCTTTTGGTCGCGTAAATGAAATGGGCAGCCTCATACACTCAGGCCACCTAGAACTGTGTCTGATCAAGAGGAAAACTGTGGTAGGACAACAAAGGATATTGTGGCACTGGAGAAGAAAAAGGGCTTCCTAAAAGACAGAGGAAGAGATGGAGGTAGAGTTTTAGCAGCACCAGGTACAAATCTGGTCTTTTTGCAATGCAGAAATCAAAGTTGAGCTAGTTTCATATCTTTTCTATTAATTTTAAAGAAAATGGCAACTACTGACACTCAAGATCCTGCGCAGGATTTCTTTCATTTAAAAAAAAAAAAAAAAAAAAAAAAAGGAAAAAATATCTACTTTTACTATGTATCAGATACTATAATTTTGTCTTCGTATGACATCTGAATCTGGAACAAGTATTGCAAAAATTATTCTATGCTACACATCATCAATGGAAGGACAAAAGAAGAGGTGGAAGAGAAAGCCTGCATTCATTTCAGTGTTAAAGAAATAGGTTCTTACATGAACAAATGCATTACAGATTAAAAACTGGGAGCTGTGGTTCAGCTCCATCTTAGTTCAGCAATGAGGGAAAGTTTAGATTGCCATTTAAGTGATGTTAAACTGCACACCTTACTTGGTAGTCCCTGTAATGTATGCGAAACCTGGGTGTCAGAAGTTCACTATTCTTTTGTGCTGAGAGAAGCTTTCATTCAGGTTCTTGGCAGAAGGACTGAGTGGATATTATGTCTGCCTTTGCAATATCACAGAATCACAGAATAGTTGAGGTTTGAAAGGGACTTCTGATGGTCACTGGGTTCAACTTCCTGCTGTAGTTGGGATATCTAGGGTATGTTGCTCATCAAGATTTTGAAGACTTCCAATGAAGGGGATGCCACAAACTCTTTGGGAGCCAGTGTTCCACGACCTGCATAGTGAAGAAGTGCTTCCTGATATTCAGATAGAACCTCCTGTCCTCCAGCGTTTGCCCATTGTCTCTTGTTCTGGCACTGGGCACCACTGAAAAGAACGTGGTTCAGTCTTCTTTGCACTTTCCCTTCTGATATTTACACACACTGATAATATCCTTTCTGAGTTCCTTCTTTTCTGTTGAACATTTTCAGTTCTCTCAGACCCTGCTCAAAAGGGAGGTGCTTCAGTTCCTTGATCATCTTGACTGAACTTTTTCCAGTACTCCAGGTCTGTTTTGGAGCAGGCAGGAGCAGAACTGGATGTAGTACTTCAGGTGAAGCCTCACCAAAATTTGCACTTTCTTTTCAAACTGACTGTCAGCCTCCAGACCTGCTAGATGTTTCCTTTCATAAGCCTAACATTTAAACTTTAAAAGATGTTAAAAATAACATAAGCCTCATTTAATACGTCTATTTTGTTTTCCCTTATGTATCACTAACAAGATTTTGTAACAGGTTATTTTTCAGAATACCGTGAATGCACAACTTTCATTTACTTCACTTAATTGTTTAAGATTTCATTTATTAGTGCTTAACATTTATTTTACACTAGGTATATAATATTTTTTAATTTTGGGAGAATAATTATTTTTGGTAACTCAATCTTTATCTAAATGATTGAAAATGTACATGATCAACTGCCACAACCTTTGTCAGATCCTATTACCATGCTAAAATCAATTGTTAGGATAATTAGTTTAATGTGCATTTATTGATCTCTTTTTAATGAGAAAAAAATAGCTTTCAGAATTTTGTACTTTGATAGATTGTTCAGGTTATTTCTGTTTTTGCTATATCTGTAAAACTCAAATGAACTCACAATCTTTCTGTAGAAGAAATATAAAAATAGTACTATTTCCAAGCTGGATAAAAACATGAGAATGGATGTCATGGAGAGGTACAAGAGAAAAAAGACTTTCATTGAGTTCACTCTGATTTATAATCAATATTAACTACATAATATACTGAGAAGCACAATACTCAGAGAAAAAGCGTGACTGAGACTGTTCTTTTATCCTATGAAGGTCACAATAAGATGGGTACAATGACAAGAAAAATAGATGGAAAATAGCTTAAAGTACAATGGGAAAAAAAACATATGATGAAGAATTCCCTCCAGAGTTCTTGCAAAAGGACTGACCTCCATTGTAAATTTGCTGCTTGAGAACTAGAATGGAAAGTTTAAATGAGATCTTTAGTGATTTCTGGCCTCGCTGAAAGCTGAAAAATGAAAATTACTCAATTTAAGAGTCTCTCTGTCTCAGAAAGGTAGGAAAAGGGCAACTTGATGGCTCAACAGAATTTTGCTAAACTGTAGACCCTCTAGCTTCCAAGAACTGGTGTTCTAAACACTGCTAATCATGTCAACACATTTGTTTCTTGTGTCAAGCAATGGAAGGCTTTGTGAGTTGATCTTGATTTCAGTTGAAGAGGAAAGGAGGGAGAAATGTTGATAAAATTCCCTGACGAATTTCCAGGTAGATGTATATAAGTAATTTCACCAAGTAAAATTCCCACAGAAGCTCTAATGTGCCACAATTTTTCCTCCAGTTTTTGCTCTCCTCTTTTAATGATCCCCTGTAGATTTTCTTTTGGATAAGTTTTGAAATACTCTAAGCCAAGGAAAGGCCAGTACTATTAACTTCATCTTACATTTTTCAGTAGGGTAAGGAAGCAAATGACGTTACAGATTATCTTTTTCATTACTCTCTTTGGTATTTACTATTCTACTACTATGTGAAGATTTGTTTGCTGAAAAGTATTGTCTCTCTTAGTTGAATACTACTATAGCAAATATTTCTTTGTCATTCACCATTAAGTGTTCAATGTGAATCAGAGAAACATAACACTGTCCTAGTCATTTATAAAATCAACACCAAAAAAGGCGGAAATATTCTTGTGTGAAGAATAAATTCAAAAATAATACCTATTTATTTCTAATTTCCAGCTGATGATTTCATGGAAAGGTGGAAGTTTCGTGAAGCCCAGGTTCACAGAGAAATAAGACTGCTAGTACAAGCTCTCCCTGCCTTTTTATTTTTTTATTTTTTTAAACAGGCCTCCTCACTGGATTTCTCCTTGCTTCAAAAAGGTTAGTTATCAGTAAAATGGGTTATTCCTGTCTCCTGCCTTCTAATCTTCTGATTTTAAAATAGAATTATCAGTATTGCCTTTTCCTGCCATTGCTCAAACAGCAATGTAGTTTCCATTACAATCTGAAATGAATCTAGATTAAAGACACAAGGAAACATGAATGATCACAGTTTGAATAATAAAGGTAACTTCTAAAACCCAATTCCAAGTGCTTAAAATAAAATACCAGAAATACTATGAGATACTGCCTCTTTCTCTGCTAGCATTTATTTTAAAGATAACCTCTGGAAGCAGGTTCCCCAGGGCTCACCAAGTATATTATTTCCTTGAATGGTCACAGTATTACTGAATAATAATTAAGAAGAAATAACTATCAACTGTAACTAGGATTTATAAAGAACCTAATGCAATTTTTGCTTTGTATACAGTTTGCATATACCTTGGAGGCAAATTCCCATAAGCACCAAATCATAAAAGGCTATAGAATATTATACGTTCATGTCAATTAGAAAGAAGGGTGCAAACTTCTAGGCACCAGGCCAGTGAAACACAATGTAGCAGTCACTTATCTTTAATTCTAATTGCTTACATTTCCTGGTGCAGCCTAATTCTAAAAACTGCTTGTTTGCATTAGATACATTGCCTCAGCTTCATCTGGGACAGAATTGTTTTCTTTAGAGTGTCTCATATGATGCTATGCTTTGTTTCTAGGAGAAAAACAATGCCAATAACACACTGATGTCCATAGTTACTGCTAAGCAGTGTTGTACAGAGCCAAGGCCATTCTCAGGCCCAAGGAGCTGGGAAGGAACAGAATTAGGACAACTGACTTAAACTGACCAAGGGGATATTCCATACCATATGACTTCAAGTGGAAGGGGTTTTGAAGGAGATGGGAGTTCATCTTATCCTATTCCGCTGCTTGGGGGGCTAGCTGGGCATCAGTCAACCAATAGCGAACAATTGCTTGTGCATCACTTGTTATACACATTCATATATATATATACATGTATAGTCAAGATTATTTTCTTTTTCTCTATCTTAGTAAATAGTTTAATCTCAACCCACACGTTCTACTTACTTTTCCCAGTTCTCTCCCAAACCCCATTTGGAAGAGAAGTGAGTGAACAACTGTGTGGTACTGAGCCACCTGCCAGGTTAAATCGCAACAACATACTTGGTTTTGTGCAGCCTCTTTCTTCCCTTCCCTCTTTCTTGTTTCTCAGAGCTCATTTAAGTTACATCGTTCACCTGCACTTCATATTCAAATGTAGATGCTCAGAAAAGAAGAGGAAATAAAGAAATTGGTCTTGGACAGGTATATAATAATTCTCATTCAGCATTAATTTATTCAACAAGTTTTGCAAATTAAAAACTGCTGCATTTTGAAAAGAAATCTTATTATTTCCACTGTTTTGTTTTCATATACCGATCCATTTCTTCTTGCATTTTTTTTATTTGCTTTTTCAACAAAGTTTTTCATAAATTCAAATTAAACCATAAAATGAACAATAATAGCAAAAATTCCACAGAAATTAACAAAATATACTAAAACTCTGGAAAATTATTATTTCACAGTTTTGTTGCAACTCATCCTTGTTTAATTTGAATGCAGCAAACAAACAAACAATGACAACAACAACAACAACAACATGAACACTCAAACGTAATGGACACACATGCAAGATGTTTTCTTCTCTTTGTTAAAAAAGATTTAATGACAATTCAGGCATTTTATATTTTAGTTCCGTTCAAGTAGAATCAACAACAGAATATTTTCCATATTTTCCATGTTTTTAGTCACTTTCCACTTCATTTTCTATAGCTGTATTTACACATCTTGAATACTTAGAAGGTCTGTTTTCAAAGTTTGCTTAAAACCATCCTTGCAGCTGAGTATCAAAGGAAACTGATTTGAGCTTGAACACTACTTTAATTTCCATTTGTTCTGTGACAATGCAACTACTTCTAAATGCATTTGGCACAGAAATTGAAAACAATATTCAGCAGCATCCTTTATGCAACAAAAGTATGCTAGCAATACAACAGTAAAGCGCCACATAGCATCTGTCTGTGTTCCTGTACATTAAGCTCTCAGAAAGGAAGGTATTCAACATTTGATCAAAATGAACTAGCAGTCTTAGTATTTCAAAGATACTCATTTTGCCAAAATAAACATCCTCTTTATGTAACAACTTTTTAAGATCCAAAATTTTATACACACAGAAATAATGAGACACACTCTAATATTTCCACTAGAATTTACAAGGTAAGATCAGCAAGTGCAAAAGAGAACATTCCTAAGATCCATTTCTCAACGATAAATCCCCACACAACACTGTCCACTGAAAAATCATAGTGTCATTTTTATGTCATTAGAAGCTCTAAAAATCCAAAAAGATCTTTTTCAAACTATTTTCCTGAACAGCCTTTTTAAAGGAGAATTTTTGTCCACCATGCTTACTAGAGTTCATATAATACCAGATCCCTTTAACTAAATTCTAAAAAAGTGTCCTACTTCCCCTCAGAATTGTATAATGTTTACTTCTTAGTGTTATATATCACACCTCCGGACCCAAATCTGAAAGATTAGGTTCTCTTAGGGAAAAGGAATCTTAAAGTTTTGATAAGAAAGACATAGACAGAACAAAGCTCCTGCTGCAAAAATGTTAACCTGTTGACAGGGCTTAATATAATTCTTCTTAGACTTCAGGTTGATAGCGAGATGTTGTTTTATGCCCTACAACATTGTCTGCTAGCAGAGGTCATGTGTCATGCAGATATACTCCCTTGTATTGAATGGCTTTTTAATTGTCTGTCAGTTCTGTCTGGGGTCCCACCCGTATGTGCTCCAAATGCAAATACAAAAAAGCATGAAAGGTGGAGCAGAGCCCATACTTTCATCTGTGTATCACTTTTCAGGCTAACTGAAGCTAGCCTGTCATTATATTACGGACCATGCATTAGACACTTGTTTCACAGTAGCACAAATCATAGTGGGAATAAGGGCCAATCTGTCAAGCAAGGCTTCCAGGCAAATTCTTGTTCAGCACAATGGGAAATAGTACAGAATTCCTTTCTTCAGCCTCTCAGTAATAAAGGTTGCAGGACCTCTACCAATGCTGACAGTTTGGCTGAATATAATGCCCTGATGGTTCATACTGTGGTGCCTGTCACTGTCTCAAGGAAAACCTCTAAGACTTTTTTGTTTAGTTTTGTAAAGGACTTTGCCCTTCAGCATTTTGCAATGTCATGAGCATAAATTGCTTTTCCATCAGTTCCATCTTTAAAAACCTCTAATTGACTCTCACCAATTTGTGCTTTCCATACTTCCTCAGGAAGATATGGCAAGAGGTGAATTTTACATAACTAAACCAGTCCATTAAGCACACAAAAAATGAAGAAGTCCAGTGCCTACCCTGATTCATTTCTTACTCAGGGACCCATCTCTACACAGTCTCCTGGAAAGAGGCTGCAAGCATGGGTGTCTGGGGAAATATCCTGGGGGCAACAGAGCATGGTAGACTGTGCCACCACTGCCTGGTACAGGAGACACTGTTCATGAATATTCCCACTGAGGTTGAATCTGGGTGTTTCAGAACTCAGTCCCATACAGGCAGCATGTGATTGCATCTGTAACCACAAAATGTCACTTCACCTCTTATAGGCAGTTGTAAGCATTAATGAATAAGAAATTATCCTTTCACTTGAAAATCTTCAGTTTGAGTAAGTTTTCTGATGACATATGTTGAAATTAAAAGAAAATAAAGTCCAGGATGTTGTCACTGACCTTTGTCTGCCCTTTCAAAAAGTGATAAAGTGAGTGTGTGTGTTTATATTCCTCCTAATAGTACACAGATCTCTGCCATGTGAACAACTGAATGATTTTTGTGGGTATAAATTGCTAACATGTGTGTTCACATACTCCACTATGTCTAATGAGCAGTATTGTGTGATAAATATAAACACTTTTATAGCTACTGATGTGTAAATTTATATATATACGCAGTCAGTATTAGGCTGCATGATAATGAACAGTTGACTTGACAAATTGTTTGGAACAGGCATTCACAAAACCATTGTCTAATGAATTTCTGCGGGTTGAGCCACATGTCTCCTTTTTACTCTACTTGTTGCTAATAACTTATGTCTTTGGACTATGAATTCTGTACTTGGTACATATCACTAAGAGGAGTCTGTCGGTTGAACTAAAATAGAAACAGCAGGCCCAAGTTCTGCAGCCTTTTTTCTGCCAAATACCGCAGTTATTTTAAAGGCTTTTGCCAAACCACTTATGAAAATTTCCATACAGGAAAGAAAGGATGCAGTCTAGTGGTAAATCACAAGGCAAATATTCTTCATTTGACAACTTTGGTCTTCTTGTGGTCTGTAAGAGAGCAATGAGTGGTTGAAAGAAGGCATGATGGTTTGACTTTTCATTGTTCAAATCAGTTCACTGGCAGTCAAAAAATTTTCAGGAAGCTGACACTGATATATCTACAAAATCTTTTCAGGTTTATGGAAAACTATCAATTAAAGAACTTTCCCATGGCTTCTCTGGGTCTAACAATCTCCACATACATTACAGCGTCATCATTATTGGTCACTTTCTGTCAATAGTTCATGTACCTCAGTTTACCTACTAGGTGGTAAATGAATCCATACAAATAGCAATAACTTTAAAGAATGGAGGTTATTTATCAGAATGATGAAGAGAAATTACACACTGGACTAAATCAAATAGCAGTGGCTTTTAGTTTCCACAGACATTGAACTCAGTCACTGAATGACATATTTAGAACACATCAGAAATCTTGAGCATAGCACTGTTTCTAAAGAATAGACATACAGCATTCACTTACATATTTTGTTTCAGATGATAGTATTTTGATATAAACTGAAGATGATCATAATTTTCCTTAGGAAAGGCAAGCTTGCCATCAAACATCCATCTAGCAAATTCCTCATTGGAAAGATCTCTTATCAAGATTGTATGCAAAGGACAGACCTGTTTTGAAAGTCAATGGTTTAAAAAAAGCTCTATTTTCCATGTGTGTTTTTAGATGCAACCTTCAAACTGTCAGAGTTTTGTTATTGTTGATAAAACTGGCCAGGGATTGATGCCCAGAGGGGAATCTGAGTTGAAATTATGAGTCAAAGCTTGAATTTAATTCTCTTGGTAGAACAAGCAGACAGTAGTGAATACAACTCTTGCCATCTTACTAATGGCTCTATGATGACTATTGGTTTCCAAATAGCAACACTTTCTAATTTAAAAGATGAATACTCTGTTTTACAGCAAAACTATATCTTTACTAGTATTTGTCATTTAGGAAAGTGACTATCAAATACAGAATGCATAATGGCTAAATATCCTAAAATTCCATACTATATTCTGAGTAGAAATGGTTTCAAAAGTAAATGTTACATCATTTTGAATAGTTATTAAAAAATACATTAGTATTTATGACAAAATATATGTGAAAAGGGTCCGTTATATTCACATTTCAAATTGATCACAACAGAAAAAATCCTTGACAATTAGTCTTCAAAATCACTAGCTGTGTATGAGACACATCCTAAAAAGGTTATAATAAATAAACTATACCTAGACTCTTGTACAGAAAAATTTATAAAGAAAAGTTCTATGTTTCTAGGAAATGTGAACTACTAATTTATTTTGACGTGTCTGCACATACACCGTATAGGGCAAAAAAGTAGTCTTTTTTATTTCAAATTTATGCACATTAAAAATATGGCATGTATTAGCTCAAACTGACCTTCCAAACTTTTCCCCACTATCAGTCTCTTGGAACTAGAACCAATTGAAATGTTTTATATTAAATGTGGCAGTTCATTGCGATGATTTTGTAAGATTGTAAAAATATTGTGGTATCTCTTCAGAGGACATGTCACAGGTTCAAACACTATGACCTCCCTGTACAACTTGATGAGAGTTTCCTTGTCTCAGGTTATTTATCTTCCACAACAAAAATGAGCACAAATACTGAGTGAAGGTCACTTCTAAAACTGTATTTTTTAAATTCTATGTTTTCCAGCATTTTCAATCTCCAATTAACATACAAAATTCCAGACCAGTTTATACACTACCATCTTATACTTCAGTAATTCCCCCCACATACAGTGGTTGGCAGATAACTGCCTTTCTTCAGCTGTCTTTGAGATGAGATGTGAAGTTACTGAGGGAAAAAGGAAAGAAAAAAATATACTTTTGCCATCCTACTAGCAAAGTCTTGTTTGGCATGTACATGTGAAAAGATATACAGTATCCCAGTCCGTTCTGAGAGATCAAAGGCTGGCACTCTAAGACATACAGAAGAGGAATTTTTTGCCCAAAGTAAAATCCATCCCCAACATCCCCTGTGCTAATGTGACTTCAGCCAAAGAAAAGTTTTCATGACTAGCATAACAGTCAGTGACACTACTCCTATAGATCAGGCTTCTGTTGCTTTTGGTACTGTATAAACATACATAGAAATTGCTGCATGTAAACAATTTATATATAAAATAGAAATGCCTATTTAACAGAAGGGCCTATGTAGGACAGAGTTCATGCGAAATAGTCTCTGTTTTTTAAAGTTATGAAAAAGCTGATATTTCGGATCAATGGCTCCACAGCTTCAAAAGCAAGGAAAAACCAAATATGTCCACATAAGGAGCTCCAAAAAAAATAAAAATAAATAAATAAAAATAAAGCAACAGTGCAACTTGTTTTCTTATTTTCTATCTAACTGGACATAGTCATCTCAGTCTTACTAGTCAGTCAGCTCACTCAGTAGAATAATTTACCCTTGGCATTTATGTGGGAGTAAGTATTTGAGGACTGAAAGTAAGGAGAGAGCACCAAGGGCTAATATTTACCAGTTTGGTGTATGCACTCTTAGATCATCATGAAGTTCTGAGGCCAAGGGTATGAGTGGATGGATGCCCCAGATTATGCTAGTCAGGCTCATTAAAGTCTTCTGATGCACTCAGGGACTTAACAAGGCTACTTAACATTCTTCACACTGGTAACTAACCGATTACTTCCCTCCAAAAAGTCAAACGCATGGGATATAAGATGGCAAAAATCTAGCCAACATTAACTTTTCAGTGATTGACTTAATTCATAGTACACATATATTTAAGATGCTAATCAAAACCACTGGATCGGATTTTTTTTAACATATGTGTAAATATTATATACACTTGATTTGTTTTCATCCATACTAATTTTACATAATTTTCAAGAGCTAGAAATTTTATCAAAATCTCATGACTGAATTTCTAAGTATGAAATCAAAAATAAAAATAAATAAAAATGTAAAAGTCTGGTACCCATTACTGTAGGATTTCATGTCACGGTTTCACTGGAACAGAGCTTGCACACACAGCCAAAGATAACGGGGTGGAAATGATTTTCAAAATGTAAACAGAAATGACTTGGTTTGTGGTGTAGTTTTTGCTCATTTGCTTATGACTTTTATTTATCTGTGTTTCTCTACAAGGGTTTAGAAAAATATAGAAATAAGAGATAGAACTGTTTTGTTTTTTAATCATTTCTAATTCATTCTTCTTCGTTCTGTACATAGGAACAAGTTCTGTCAATAGGGTAGGACTGAAAGTTAATCATGATTGCGTTGTGACACTCCATTATTAGAGCAAAAAATATTTATTTATATTATTTGTTTATTTTAATAGAGGTTTAAAGCACAGAAAAAGATTTGTCATATACTGAAAAATACTTTGAGTTTAAAATAGTAGATGATTAAAAGCAAAGTTTAAGACTCACTAAAATTACAAGGGAGAAATATTTTATCAGAAATAAAATCCTCAATTTGTACATTATAATGAACTCTTGCTATTTCAGCTACCTCTCACAATGACATTTATAAGGAATTCATTTCTTTTGTAGAATACTGAATGACTTAGTTATATAATTAATTTCTTTTAAAAACACACTTTTTAATTTGTACTATATTCATACGCTACAACTGTCTTCAAAATGAGACATTCATTCTTTCACTTACCTAACTTTAATTTGTTTGAATGACCGTAAGCAACTGGATTTTATAACAGTTTTTTTGAATGACTACAAATAACAAAGTAAATTTTGTGTTTGCTAGACATGCAAATGGTTGGAATAGAAAAGCAGTGAAAGACTTTATTATAATATGAAGGAAAATGTGAGATCTACTATCTGATAGCTAGCTTTTTATTCTAATTTATTGAATGCTTTTGTAGTCTATTGTCTAATTACACTTGACACTATAAAATATGTCATAAAGTGATAACCCTGGACATATAACAAAAAGAAGAAAAAATAACATCAAAATATATAAAGAAGTAGTTTTTGTTATAGGCTACTTGTCAGAGGCCTATCTGTGGAGCTTAATTTGATATAAGTGAAGGTAGGATACCCACTGGACAACCAAGGTCTTTCTTCAGATTTCAGTGGTAGTCTCAAAGTATTGAGACATTTTAGTGATCAGTTATACAAAGTTCAGAAGCATACTTCATCCCTCACTTTAAGATTTTGTAGAATTGGTCCTGTGTTCACATATAAGAAAATAATTCATAGGGCAATAAGAGCTTTAAGTAAAATACTTTGTAGTGTAATATTAACAGGATAATGGAAATTACTGAGGCAAAGAGTCAGACAATTCAAATTTCACTGCTACAATTATCAGGCTTGTTTTCTCAAAGTGCACATGGACTATCTTGGTCATGGATGAGTGATGGAATCTAAAATGTCTTTGGTTTATAGCAAAAGTGGAATGCATTGCTTACATGCATCTAAAGGCATATGAAGAGCAGAACTCTAGTAAATTCATTTGATAACTATTGTTTATAGTTAACTTACCATACTGCTATTAAAATGAAATAGATGCATTTACAATAATGAATTAGTTTAACTTTTACCATGTTAGACACCTTAGCCAATTGCTTAGTGGAAGTGCAGGAGGATCTAAACTAAAGGAGTAAGAGATCATTTCTTCACAGAAAGTTTTAATTTACCATTTTAATAACTTCAATTAACATGTGGACCACTTAATATGTTACAATCGTAAAAGTGTTCCTATTTTTAAAAACATGTCATCAGCATCTTGTAAATCGGCACTAAGTTTTAGCAAAATATTGATATATCATACTGTTTTAGAATATAAAATCAGGCAACTTAATATAAAAAAGAAGCAACCACCTGAAGTTAAAAAACTCCAAATTTTGGAGAGCTATCATGCTAAGTAAAGAGGACCTTTTTACAAAGAGCAAGAGCTGAGACATGAAGTACAACAAAGAATGAAATTTAAGCAAAAAACCTAAATGAACTAAGAAATATTTTCCTGTCTTTGTCAGAATTATTTGTAATAATTTTTTGTCCTCAAGTCATATTATGACTCCTAATTTGAAAAATATACTCTATTTAAGCTTAGGAAAGGTTTACCTTCCAAAAGTAGCTTTACTAGTAGAAATATCTGGAAACTATTCTGAAGTACTTAACAAAGAATTCAGTATGCTCATGAAGCATTGTGTTTTGGCTTTAATCATCTTACTATAAACATTCTTGTTACACTATTCAGATGCTACTAACCATTGTGTTTGTTATCCCATTGTGACAAGGGCATTATTCCTGTACATATAATCATTTTTTTGTTTGCTTTAGGATTTTGAGGTTCCTATTTAAGTAGAAGTATTTATGAAGGTTACAGTTTAAAGCACTGTACTACTGTTTCTTCAAACAACGGTAATCAGTATATAGATTTAGCCCTTTAAAATGAATACAACATTTTTAATGTGCAAATATTCTGCCATGTTTTAACCTTGGCAACTGATACAGAACAATAACAAAGCCAGTGCATAAAATTTGAGATTTAAGACAACAAATATTTACTGTAGTTGCTTCAAAACTTTTTGTACATGGGTTAACAATTACAATTTCACTTTGATGTTTTCCTAATAGGATTTGAAACTTCATGCTTAAATAGGTATTCTGAAATGGAAAGACTAGTTTGTGTAAGCTTATAGCAGGCAGTACTGACTGTTGAGAAACTAGCGTCATTACAACTGTTTCTTTGTATCCCATAATTTCAAACTCTATTCTTAATAACTTCAGTTCCAGTCTAGAAAAGATCTCGAGTTAAGTATGTGTTTAGCTTTACTTGTGCATGTAGTGCTTTCAATGAACAACCTGCAGAATGAAAGTTAAATGTGCATAAAATGCTTTGCTAGATCAGAGCCATATCAATCAATCATGCAGCTCCAGGGCTAGTGTCATTGAAACTTGAGGAATTTTCTTTCTATTTATGTCTCTAGGTGATTGTTTTGTAAACATTATTGTACAAATATTATAAGAACAAAGGGGAAAATGTCTCCCTCCAACATGGGCACTCCCTACATTCACTCAAGAATAACCCATTCTCCCAGACATAATGGGACTTCAACTTGTGAATGTATGTTGCAAAAAGTCGTAGTGACATGCATTCAATATACTAGTTTACTTTACTAATCAATTTGGTCTTTATATCATGGATACTTTACAGTTAGAAATCCTGTATTATTCCCGTATCTTTTGCTTGTAGCATAAATTAGTGTTTTCCTGCAATCATTCAAGCCTTCAGTTACTTAAACAATGAACAAAATATTCAAAATAGATGTTGGCGTCCAAATAAATTTTAAGTAGTTAAATAAATATCCCTACTAATTTTTAGAGGTGCTCAAGCTCTTTCTGTATCACAATGGGAAAAGCAGAACTGTACCAGGATAGAACTCTATTGGAAATGTATCATAGAATCAGAATGGCATGGGTTGAAAAGGACCACAATGATCATTGAATTTCAACCCCCCTGCTATGTGCAGTGTCACCAACCACTAGACCAGGCTGCCCAGAGCCACATCCAGCCTAGCCTTGAATGCCTCCAGGGACGGGGCATCCACAACCTCCTTGGGCAACCTGTTCCAGTGTATCACCACTCTCTGTGTGAAAACTTCCTCTATTACCTAACCTTAAACTCCCCTGTCTTAGTTTAAAACCATTAACTAAATGCAACTAAATGTAACGTATAACCAAAACCCAGGTTTTTTTTTTCCAAAATATTTGCACAAGATAACAGTTCTTTCCAAAAAGTGTGTTCTACTAGATTAGTCAGAGAGCAGAAGATCTTCACTGATTTATTCTGTAGTATAGGTTGACAAACATAGTTCAATACACACTGAAACATAATTAACACTCAATGTTTCTTTAACATTAGGCAGGAGAATATACTAAAATGTTTTTTCTGGAGCTGCCCTATGAGATAAACGTTGATGAGTTTTACAGAGTCATTTCTAAGAATCATAAAATGGCTTGGGTTTGAAGGGACCCCAAGGATCACTAAGTTCCAACCTCCCTGCTACAGGCAGGGCCACCAACCTCCAGATTTGGTACTAGACTAGTTTGTCCAGGGCCCCATCCAACCTGGCCTTGATCACCTCCGGGGACAGAACATTCACAACCTCTCTGGGCAGCCTGTTCCAGCACCTCACCACTCTTTGCACAAAGAACTTCCCCCTGACATCCATTCTTCCTTTTGGAATAAATTACATAGCATTTGTATGCAAAATGAATAATTTATTTCTCTTTCCATTTGTATAACAAGAGCACATACGCATTTAACTACAGATAGCTTGTCTAAATGAGTTCACCCAGAAAGGTGCTGAGTTCCTGTGGTCCTTGCTTAAGTCAATGAGAATTACAGGTTCTCCCTGGATCAAGCCCAGAGTGTAAGGAGTAACAACATTTTTTTTCTAGAAGAAAAATGAAACTGGTTCTTGACCACTCTGAACAGGTTTAAAAAATTTACAGTAATGACATATGCCAGGCCTAAGAACCTATTCATGTACCAGTAAATTCAGATATTTTCTGTGCTTTAAGAGTATCATGATATCAATTTCTTTTGGCAAGAAATGCCTAATGGTAATCTTTTCCTGCATTCCATGAGAGTTATTAGTCAAAGTAATCGTTTATTTTTTCATCAGAAAAATAAACTATAATGCACTCAGGACTGCAGTTCACCTAACCATAATTCTGCTTTGTTTGACTTACAAAGTGCTCTATATTTTGAAAAATTGTTCCATAATGGATGAGGGATCTGTGAAAAGTTCTAACCCACAACATTAATTTTCCAGCACTACCAGAATTGCCACTGAATGAGACCACCAAGAGTTATCTTCCAAAACTGTACCACTGATGATCTAGAATAATGTATGAAAGAATACACACTGAAAACAATGTTATTTGCTTGGCTAACCTTTGATTTCAATGTGAAAGCAATGCTCGGTTATAAATAAGTCATATATAGAAATTATAGATCCTCCAGTGAATGGAAATCTATAATGAGATACATGAGAAAGACTTGTAATCGGTTAATAAAATGTAAATAAATGTTAATAAAAGTTAAGTTTCCAAAAGGAGATACATTATGCATATGCTGTTATACAAATTAGATGGCATTCAAAACGCACCATGTTAGACACTATTAATTATGGCACAGATATGAATTTAATTCAATTTGTGTAAGAGTTAAGTAATGAAAGCTTTAAGGAAAAGACAGATGTGTATGTATGGCATGTATTATACAATATACACCAAAAAGCATGTGATCATACGCATCTCTTGGGAACTTAATTGAATGCTATTTTTTTCATTCTGAAGAGAAGAACTTTTCATTTTTGCTCTCATAAAGGACAATACTATATTAATATGTATATACTTAATTTCCGAAATCTGAAGAAATGATGTTTGCACACATGTATTAGGACTCAGAATAGAATTCTGTAAAAAGTAGAGCATTCTGAGTCTCTCTTTAAATTACTTTTAATACATTCACCTTTAAGAAAATTCGTTACCTCTAAGTATAATAATGTTCTTGAGGAAAATGAGGTTCAGAATTGCGAGAGCATGAAATGGTCTTTGTCCTGTTAAGAACCAAGAAAAAATTCCTTTTTTCCCTTTGATTTTGAAATTCCATTTTCAGTTGCATAAGTTAGTGAACCATACCAATCTTTTGACATTCTGGTTCTCAGAAATTCTATTACTGGTCTAGAATCAAGTTCCTTAGGTCTTTTCTTTGGATATATAATCTGATATACAAGAACAGAACAGAAAAAAAGAGTATATGCCTTTAGGAAAGGGCTTCTAAATAGCATCTACTTGAAATTTGTGTGAGAGTAAAAGTTTTAGAAGGGGTATGTTGGTGAGCAGGAAGCAGGTGCTGTGATCATAGATGTGTGAACACATTGTATGGCTCTGCAATTTACTATACAAATATTTCTACATAAGTGGTGCGTAAAACAGAGAAACACCACCTCTTCTTCTTTCACCACCAAAGACAAACAAAAACTAAACCCACTTATGTTAAAAGAATGTTATTTAAGTTGTGAAATGAAGCACTTGAAAGTTAAGAAATGCCAGAAGGTGAGTTATCCATGCAACACTAAATATGGCTTCCCACAAAATATGCTTTATAAGATTCAGTTTCAGAAGTACATAGATGTCTTATTAGCCAGACTTTCAATGTCTTTTTTTTTTTTTTTTTTTTTTTTTTTACTTTTCCTTTTATTTTTAACTCAGAACCCTAAGCCAGTGTTGATAAAGATTTCATCACCACTCTTTACTTGCTCATTTAGGATTTTTTTTTCACTGAGACTACATTATGTTATTAGTTTTACTGGATAGTAAGGCTCTCCAGAGCACAACATTCACATATGATCATACAAAGACAGTTTTCATCCACAGGGGGACATTTTCTTCTGTAGTATGTTAATTCTTGCCAAAATAATGCACTCATTCTCCTGGTTCTCATATTGCTACAAATGTAAAAATAAAAACTCTCTTCACTGACTGAAACTATGACCCACCATTAAACTTATTTAACATACTGTCAGTATCAATTTCACCCCAAGAATTCCTAACTGATTTCCAAATGCTACCTGATTTATGTGATTCTAACAAAAAACAAACAAACAAACAAAAAAACCCAGCATGCATTGAGCTAAATAAAGAAAAAGTAGTATACCTATAGGTTTACTTTTGTCTTTAAACTGAAAAACTATACCAATGCCTGCAATTTCATAATGATGTGAGTTAATTATATGGTCTGAACATTTCATACTCAGCTGCGGTTCTTTTATTTTTATTTTTTTCTCCTCTATACCTGTACTTTTGAAGAAGAGTGACTTGTCTCCTGTTTAGCAGCAGATTAAAAATTCACTGCAATTGCCAGAACTGTCTGAAAACATGTGCTTAGATTTGCTTAGACCAGAATTACAGCAATGTGTTCAGAGGTAAACACAGAAACCAAAGTCCTTGTCTGCTTACAAAATGTCAAATACATACTTTAATTACCTGTTATTTTGAAAATATTATTGTTATTCACAATTACTCAGCACAGCTTGAGATACCTTCTGCTCTGCAAGACTGGATACCACTGTGGAATCAGGCTGAACACTCCGTTAATGCTTGAATAAACTGTTCAAAGAGATGGTAGATTCAGGTACTTTGCTTCACAATATGAAACAAACCATCTGATATTTGTCTGTCCCTAGTTAAAATTCTGTTCAGTCACTTTTCTTTCAACCTCTCATCTCAGCTGCTTGAGCATGCTTGGCAGGATCTGTGACAAAGAGACACTGAAAAAATTTCAATAAAATATGACTGAATCATAAAAGAGATAAAAGAATGAAGTTGTACCTTGTGAAGCACATATTTGAGTGTAAAAAGAACAAGCTTGCCTCTTGTATAACTCAAACTGTTTTTAAATATATCCAGCCACAGTCACCTATGGAAGAAAGAAACATGCTGAAAGAAGGTTGCATCTAAAAACTTTGCTTCAAGTTTTTACTAACATTATGTCTTCTGAATATCTTTTAAGAAAACTCTATAATTTAGACTTTTCTGACCATTTTCTTCATTTAAAAAATGGTAAATAATTTAGATGTGGGTTTCTGCATTTTTTTTTCATTTTATTTTTTTTTGTTTTTCCCAGACAGTTGGAAAAAAGAAGGCACTCAGCAATGCCAAAGGATTATTGGAAACATAACCTCTATATCCCACTTGCTAAAGCCAAGTTATTATAGGAGCGCAAACATTGCCTTCAATATATCCATTACAGAATGCAACAAACTTTGCTTCAGTGTGGTGTAAATGCTTCTATGCCAGAATTTTTTGTCCATACATCATCTTCTCAACGCTTTTAGTCAGAAAATTTTACGAAGCACTACTGGTGCTACTTAGGCAATGTTGCAACCTTTAACAGCTCAGTGTTTCTAGAAGTCTAAGCCAATGTGAATACTAAGCAATACAATGGAAACGGGCCTTCGAATGTAGGAAAATTTCATCTAGGAATTGGAGCTGAAAGAATTAACCCCATGTAAGATGCCCACAGTGCCTATAGGAGCACCCTGGACATTGGTGTAATGGTCACATTGTGCATAAGACATTTTTGCCTCTTCTTTTCCCTTTTGCCTCCTCTTCTCAGTCTCCCTTTCACAGAAAGGTCAAATGGAAAGTCCCTTACCTTCTGGATGCCAGTGAGATCCTGGTATTCAGACATAATGTTTTTACTTTCGTCTATGACCTTTTCTTTTTAAAATTGTACAGGTATATCTGAATCTAACCTCATTCACAAATCAGATAGATTAAGTTCAGAAACAAAGGTCAGTATGTCTCTGCACTTTCACAGGAAAAAAAAAAGTTTGTGAAAAAACATACAGGAATTGGAATAGTATGTCTAACATTTTTAAAATGACTAGACATTTTTGGATTAGACAACATAATCTAAAAATCTTCTTGAATTTGAATAAAAACGTGCAAGTTTTGGCTAAAATTTGTCTATTTGGTCTGTCACTACAGTGAACATTTTATAGTGAACAAAAGGAA